>SJYX01016878.1:169436-189757 GCA_006410675.1 Oreotragus oreotragus
ACTGAGCGACTGAAATGAACTGAACTGAGAGGGACTTTTGTTGGCAAAGTAATGCCTCTGCTTTTTAATATGCTATCTAGATTGGTCATAACTTTTCTTCCAAGAAGCAAGCATCTTTTAATTTCATGACTGCACTTACCATCTGCAGTGATTTTGGAGCCCAAAATAACAAATATGGAGGTGGAAGGAACACCAACAGAGAAGCTAGAGGCTAAGGGTTTAGGCCCTTCACCTGCTCCTCCTACTGAGGCTGCTGCTCAAAGAGGGTTTCACCAGCATCCCAAGCTGATCTGTAGAAACCAGACTAAAGAGCCCGACCAGGACCCTGGGCTCCCCAAGCTCCATGAGAGCAACAGAGAGTCTCCAGACAGGAGAGGGCTGAATCAGACATGATGGGAAAATCATGCTTCAGCCAAGTTCTAGTGGCTAACGCAGTGTGGAGCTCTAAATAATAGATCTTAAACGTCTAGAAAAGGAGAACAGTAACGTGAATCTAGAACGGTTATTCCTAGCTGGCATAAGCCAGGCTTGGAACAGGGAAAGACAAGAGAAATGATGATCTCGCAGCAAAGACTAGCGATCACCTTGGTGTGACCCCCACCCTGTCCAGTTAGCAAGAGTCCCCACCTCCTACATCAGCCAAGGGTGAAGAGTACCAGCAGGTGGGAAACAGCAGAACCCTGGGCCCTATCTCCTGAGTCATATGAGTCAAGAAGAGAAGGAGGCCACTCAGGTTATTTCCAGAAGTTCAAGAATTCCCCTGAAGACTAAGATGGGGACTTGATTGGCAGGAATCAGGCAAGTGGGGCAATACCTCCCGTGGCTCTCAACACTTCCTTTTTTTGATTCCACTCCATGCACTCCTGGCCAGCACACACACCTCTGTGGTTTTTGCAACAGCAATAAAATATAGGAACTCACAGTGTGCTGGGGAAGGGACCCAGTTTTATATCTCGGTATGTGTACTGACTTCCACATTGCCAAAAATGGCCAGGGAGCAGTTCCCCTGGCCATACCCTCAAAGTTTAGCTGTGACTGATTAATCAATGTCGATGCAAAGATGTGGGCTGGTGAACGAGCAGCCCAGTTCCCGTAATCAGGAGCCTCCTCAGCGAGGGGCTTCATCTGTGGCTTGATGTCCACTGGGACGTAAGGAGATGCTGCCTAAGTAGGAATGGCCATCAGTGAATGAGCATCTAACAGGCCATCAGAGTGCCCTAATCTTAGAAAATTTGTAAAGGAAGTATTATTATGTCCGTTATACAGATAGGGAGGGCAAGACTCAGAGAAAAACAGGGAGCTCATCTGAAATCAAACTGCTCATAAGTGTTAGAATCAAAGTGAAATGCAGACATTTTTTACTCCAAAGTCCTCACCTCCTTTGCTCACTCGAGCTTGGCTTGACACAGTGGCTAACAGTGGTAACAACAGACCTCGGGGGCAGCTCAGGTACCAGCCGGACACTCTTACTGCCAACACCGCAGGGGTGCTCTGGCTGGCCCCTTGGGCATAGGAGGGTTAGCACCACACTGCCATCTGGCCCCCTCACATTGCAGGTGAGCAGGCCCAGAAGAGGACCCTCTGGTTTTGCCATCCCCCCAGGTAGAGCTTCTCTCTGGGAGTCACAGTTCTCAGGGCTCATTAGCCCTGGCACAAGGTGGGCACCAGCTGACCAGTCACTCCTGGACTGACACCAGCAGCACACCCAGTGTTGATCACTCACCCCCCAGGCTTAGCCACCAGAGCTGCGGCTCTACTCAGCTTTCTCTGCATGGTGTGTTGTTTGACTGGTAAGCATACAAGAGGCAGAATCACCCCTGGTCCACACCCTGGTCCACCTCCCAATCAAGGAGGCACTGGGGAAGCAGACACAGTAGGGTAGGTGCTGGGCGGGGAGGTGCCTGGCTGTGGGGCACAGAAGAGGCTCATGGCCCAGCCCAGAGAGGGGTGTGGTGGTCTGGAAGGGCGTCTCAGAATGGACTATACCCGGGCTGGGCACTGAGGGATAAGGAGGAGGTGTATCTGAAGCAAAGCAGATCACACTCCAGGCAGCACGTGTGTTCAGGGATTGGGTAGGGTTCAAGGCACAGGGAGCAGGGATGGGGTAAGGGTGGACATGGACATGGCCCTCATCCCACGCAGTGTCGTGGGCGGCCCTGTGGGGCTCTCAGCAGGGAGCATCACAGAGCCTGTGGGAACGGGAGGCAGGGAGAAGGATGCTACAACACAATGTCTGACATGCACCTTTAGAGCAGGAGTCCAGCACAGAGGGAAGGAGCTGGTCCTGGGGACGACGGGCAGGCGGTGAAGCTGGGAGAAGGGAGCGCTCACAGAAACAGTCTCGGGAGAGGCAGCATAAGGGAAGGAGGAGCAAGACTGCAGACAGGCTGGAGAGAATTGTTCCTGGGACGAGAGACGAGAGACATGAGGCCGCGACACGGGTGGCCTGTGCCACTGTGGGGGATGCAGGGCAGGAGCAGGGTGGAGAGTGGGCAGAGGCTAGGGCACAAAGGCTCCCCGGTCCTGAGCGCCCCGTCCCGTGCCCCGCCCTCTGGACTCCCTGGGGAAGTGACATCTCTGGGGACTTCGCAGCATCCGTGTTCTCCTCAGGCCCCTTGTTCAGGTGAAAGAGATGAAAGATTTCCAGGATTGGTTAGCTCATACAATCGGCCTGTTTAGCTTATTAAATTTCAAGTATTATTTGGTCAGAAAAGAAATACAAAAACAGCTCATTAAACTTACAAACATACCTTGAGGTATGCATTCCTGAAGAAATTAAGAAATTCCTGTAAGAAGTTAAGCATCTCTTAATTCTCATGGAATTCATTTACTAAAGAAATTTTTTCAAGGATTACACAAACAAATGGAAAGAATCAATATTGTCAAAATGACTATAGTAGCCAAGGCAATCTACAGATTCAACACGTCTGTGTGTGCTAAGTCACTTTAGTTATGTCCAACTCTTTGCAACCCCATGGACAGTAGCCTGCCAGGCTCCTCTGTCCATGGAATATTCCAGACAAGAGTACTGGAGTGGGTTGTCATTTCCTACTTCAGAGGACCTTCCCAGTTCAGGGACTGAACCCACATCTCTTGCGTCTCCTGCACTGGCAGGTGAATTCTTTACCACTGTGCCACCTGGGAAGAAACAGCATGGTACGGCACAGGAACAGAAATACAGGCGAACAGAACACGATAGAAAGCCCAGAAATATACCTGTGCACCTACGGTCAATTCATCTGTGACGAAGCAAGCAAGGCCACACAACGGGGAAAAGATAACCCAGAGAAGAAAGGGGAGCCTGAGAGTGAAAGTCACTGTGAGCAGACAGGATTTGCGGAGTCAGGCAGGGTGAAAGTCCACATTTTGTAATTCCCAGACCCATCATTCTCACTCGGGACCTTTTGCCTAGAACTGCTGCATTTGGCACTTTTCTCCTTGTGTTGACCTTATTCATGAACACGCTTTCTCCTACTCATTCCTGCATTTCCTCCACTTTAAATTTTTATCCATATAAAATGCCACAATTATTTAGCTCAGGTTGGGGTGGTATTAAATACACACATCAAAAATGATACTATTCAGATATTTTAAATCATGTGAGGAAAGACATTTTTCTGGGCAGGGAGGTGGTATTGTAGCCAGGTTTGGGGAGCGGGGTCCTTTCCCACAAGGGGAAGCAGTAAAATCACTCTTCAGGGTAACTGCCCTCCCACTCTCGCCCCAGACCCAAGACGGAACCTTGGACCTATTTCAGTTCCCCTGATGCGGTAAATACGTCACTTATATAAAGGAATGCTTCCGGGAGAAAGGTGCATGCGAGGAAAAACTGAAGTAAAATAACGGACTGTGTGTTCTGATTTTTTTAGTTTCTTTTGAACGTCTGGATAATTGCCCACCTTCATTGTCCTGGTTCTTTTCTCCACTTTGCTCCACCCAACGGCAGTGGCAGCAGCGCGCACAGCTGCTGAGCCTGCGCAGGACCCAGCACCCCGGCACCTGCGGAGGAGCCCGGAGCTGCGTGGCCCCATCCTCCCCAGCTCGGGCTGCTGCGCCCTCTCCCATCGCTGTCTTCCACCAGCTTCTAAAGGACGCAGCATGTTATTAGGCCTGCCTTTAATACTCTTGTCTCCCAGCTGTCCCATCCCTGCTACCCCCGCCCCCGGGACCACCTGGTTTCTGCACCTGGGGCCACTCTCGAAGAGGTCGGGGGAAAGCCCTGTGCGCTCACCGGAGCGTTTCGACATTGTTAACCTCTGATGTGCTCTGACCAGCCTGTAACAGTTTCTCCGTGTGTGTCTGTTTTTCGTCTTTGACAGCACACCTCTTTTTACTGTATTTTGTGCATATCCTTTAAAAAACTGACATTGGGGTGCTACTTGGGCTATATTCTTATTATTGAAAATACAAAAATCAACAAGTGTTTCCTGCCCTTTTTTTGTATACTACTTTTCACATCCAAGCATATGTTACTTGCAATTGACGTTCAAAGTCTTAATGCAGTAAGTGCCTGTCATCATACCATAAATATATTCTATGTTGCCCTTCTCCTTAAATTATGAGATTCAATAATGGGCGATTCTTGGTCGATTCCCCATAACTGATTCTCTTACTCTCTATGAACAGGATGCTCAGGGCATCTCCACTGTTGCTATGGGCAGGGCTGAGAGGAAAGATCCCCTCACAATCTTTTTGTCTGCTGTAAATTATCGATGAAGATGAATTTTCAAAAGAAGGATTAGCTATTGGCCAAGAGAGAAGAGCAGTTTTCACACTTTTGCCACACGCTGACTGCATCTTTCTAGAAGTGTTCCATCAGCTTTTTAGTGGTAGCTAATGCAGAGCACACAGACTTTAACATCTGGTGGAACTAGGTTCAGATTCCAGTCAAGGCATTTAATGTCTGAGGGTAAAGGACTTTATCTCTCTGAGCCTCCATTTTCTCATCTGTAAAATGGCAGTGATGAAACTGATCTCACCGTGGGGATCAAATGAGATTGCAAATACCAGTGCCCTACCCAATGTCTGGATTATTGTAAGTACTAAATCCATTCTTCTTATCCTCCATACTTTCTCCTTGGAATTACCTAGGATGAGGGGCTTTTCCCTTTGCATCCTTCTTGAACCATTTTCCTCGTGAAAGTCTTAGCCATGGAGCAAGAAGTATCATTTCTCTGAAGGGTGCTTCCCAGCAGAAATATAAAACCAACCACGAGTTCGAGCCACATGTGTAATTTTAAATTTGGGGGCAACCACATTTAGAAAGTGAAAATAAATAGGTTAAATTAATTAAATCTCTTTATTTAAATATATTTTAAAACATATTTTATTTAAGGCAATATATCCAAAGTATTATCATTTCAATATGTTATCAATATTTTCAAGTAAAGATAGTCCATATTCCCCTTGTTGTTTGTTTTTAATATCTTTGAAATCCAAGGTGCATTTTATAACTTACAACACAGCTCAGACTGGCCACTTTTCAGGGATGACTGCAGGCTATTGTATTGCATAACATAGGTCTGGACTTTGAGACTTAAGTGTTTAACAGGTGTATGAAGGGCTTAGAAATGTTACTCAGAGATATCATCATTTCCCATATAAAATGCAGGGGCGTTTTGATAGTTTGCAGGACCCTTAGAGGGAGACAACCAAAGTAAGGCCTTAGTTGTAAATAAAATGAATGTGAGCTCTACAGTGAGGCTCAAGGACCTCTGAGGTGNTTGGGGGCAACCACATTTAGAAAGTGAAAATAAATAGGTTAAATTAATTAAATCTCTTTATTTAAATATATTTTAAAACATATTTTATTTAAGGCAATATATCCAAAGTATTATCATTTCAATATGTTATCAATATTTTCAAGTAAAGATAGTCCATATTCCTCTTGTTGTTTGTTTTTAATATCTTTGAAATCCAAGGTGCATTTTATAACTTACAACACAGCTCAGACTGGCCACTTTTCAGGGATGACTGCAGGCTATTGTATTGCATAACACAGGTCTGGACTTTGAGACTTAAGTGTTTAACAGGTGTATGAAGGGCTTAGAAATGTTACTCAGAGACATCATCATTTCCCATGTAAAATGTAGGGGCGTTTTGATAGTTTGCAGGACCCTTAGAGGGAGACAAGCAAAGTAAGGCCTTAGTTGTAAATAAAATGAATGTGAGCTCTACAGTGAGGCTCAAGGACCTCTGAGGTGCTCATCTTTCCCCCTTCCTCTCCTGCACAAAATATCTCCTCTCCTGAAGTTGAGTCCCCTTAAAATCAAGTTCCTCTGATGAGTTTACCATTAACCCCTTTATCCAAAACTTTATTTGAAAGAAAATAAGAAAGATTCTGTCCAGCACCTGTTCCCCTGAGGACTGAAGAGTAACACATGCAAAGGGGAATTGAAACCAAGCAGGACCCTACAGGGGCCTCCTGGGTAAAGAGGACCCTACAGGGCCCTCCTGGGTAAAGAAGACCCTCCACGTCCCTCATTTCTTCTTTGTAGCAAGAGAAATAGACTTTAGTCTCCTAAAGCTTCTGCATGTTCCAAAAAGCAGACTCACGCAATTAATGATTAGGAAAACAGAGTCACAGGACTCCAAGCTCCCCCGCAGAGAAATAGATAACAATCTGATGCATCTCTTCGAGTTGCTCTGTAGAAACGAAGGACCGCCCCCACCCACCCAGATGGAGGATGGCAACCACATGCTGGGCATGTAGACGACCCCAGACTGGTTGGAACTAGAAAGCTGATGACTGAGATGTTCCAAACATCGCCCGTTACCTCACCACCAACCAATCAGAAGAAGATTCATGAGCTGATCACATAGCCTACCTCTCCCTTTGACCTTTTTTTGACTTTAAAAACCTTGTGCCCCAGCCAGCTAGCAAGATCAATTTGAGACAAGTCTAGAACTCCTATCTTCTGAGTCAGCACCTCCTTGATGAATAAATCTTTCTCTGCACTAAACTCCAATGCTTGTTTGTTTGATATAACAGCAACCCCTCTCCCAAGTGGCCACATGGCCCTGCTTTTCCACCAAAAGGCCACTCGAGGGCGAGGGTCCCAAGAATTCATTCCTCCACTTGATGTCTAATAGGCATCTCCATCTTTATATGTTCAAATTGATATTCTGGAATAATCGCCACCTTGCAAGTATGTTCCTTGACAATTCAGTTCTCTCTGTTGCTCTAGACTCATCTTTAATTTCTTTCTCCTATACCCAACACTTGCAACACTGTCAAATCTCTCTCAAAAAATATCCAGACTCTCACCACTCTCAGTTCAGTTCAGTTCAGTCACTCAGTCGTGTCCGATTCTTTGCAACCCCATGAACCGCAGCATGCCAGTCCTCCCTGTCCATCACCATCTCCCGGAGTTTACCTAAACTCATGTCCATCGAGTCGGTGATGCCATCCAGCCATCTCATCCTCGGTTGTCCCCTTCTCCTGCCGCCAATCCCACCCAGCATCAGGGTCTTCTCCAGTGAGTCAGCTCTTCGCGTGAGGCGGCCGAAGTCCTGGAGTCTCAGCCTCAGCATCACTGCTACGCCTTACCTCTGTTACTATCACTTTGGGGCAAACCACTGTTACCTCCAGCCTGGCTTATAACAACAGCCTCTTAACTGATAATATTTCTTCTTCCTTTGTTACCCACAGAAAGTGATTTTTCTTTAAGGCAGCGTGTATCAGCAAGAGTCAAAAAACATATTTTTGAAGACAAAGGCAATAATATAAAAATCAAACCAATTAGGAATAAATCTAGGCAAAGTATGCACAAATTCTATAAAAGAGACTAACCGTATTCATGAATTGGCAAAGTCATTTTCATAAAGACATAGCTTCTCTTCAAATTATATTTCTAATAAATCTGAACAGAACTTTTTTGTTGAAACTGAGAAGCTGTCTCTAAAATTCATGTTAATAAAGAAGGAAACAATATGTCAAGATAGAATGAAAGAATAAGAAAAAATGAGGAGACACTTTCCAGACAACAGAACTTATTATAAGCTTCTGGTTAATAATATTATTTAGTGTTGGCAAAGTGAAGAAAAACAAATTGACAGAAGACAGCCCAAGAACAGACCCACTACACATGCCAACTTGATTTACAACAGAGTTGTTATAGATTAGTGACTAAAGAACGGCCTTTTTGATTTATGGAGCTAACACTCTTGGTTATCCATATGGAAAGGACTAAGTAAAATAAAACATTACCCACTACCTCACACCCTACAGAATAATCACTTCTAAGTAGGACTAAAAACTAAATGTGAATGGGAAAAATTACTTTTTAAATTTAATAATAAAAGAATAATTTTATGACTTTACAGTGGAGGAGAATCTCTTAGATAATATACAAGTATATATCACAAAAGAACATTATGGATAAATTAAGCTTGTTTGAAACTAAGAAATTCAATCATTAATAGAAATCACAAATAACATAAGGAGGCAAGGCACAAACAAGAGAAAAGTATGTACAATATACATAGATAAAGAAGAATTAACATCAGAATATGTACCGCATTACAGAAAACCAAGAAGATAAAGGACAGATGACCCCACAGAGAAAAAGATTTGAACAGGAAAAAGAATTTAGAATGCGCAAGGAGGATATAAACAGATGACCAAACTCAGTATTTCAGAAAATGCACATTTAAAACACAGGAGGCTTTTCGCTTGCTTGGAATCGGTATAAAACTCTAGCAAGATCAAATGTTGGTGAAGATGTAAAGCAAGAGACGTTTTCACATATTGCTGATGTGTGGGTAGTGTTACAATCGACTTGAAAGAGGTTTGGCTATTATCCAATAAGGCTGAAGATTTATATACCCTACAACCCACCAATGCTACTTCTAGGATACGCACCCTAGAGAATTCTTGCACGTGTACCACGGGGTATATGCACAAAGGAGTCTCCCAGCAGTACTTACTGGTGCTGACAGCACCAAGCAACTTATAATAGGAAAAAACAAACAAACCCCAGGAGTATCCCAAGCGCCCACTGGCAGTGTATCGGGAGAGTGTACTGAGGTATATTCGTGTATAACAGAATATTATCCAGCAGTAAGACAGCTTCCCAGGCGGTGCTAATGGCAAAAGGGCCCACCTGCCAACCCAAGAGACACGAGTCGCAGGTTCGATCCCTGGGTCGGGAAGGTCCCCTGGAGGAGGACAAAGAAAACCACTCCAGGATTCTCGCCTGGAGAACCCCTCGGACAGAGGAGCCTGGCGGGCTGCAGCCCACGGGGTCACAAAGAGTCAGACACAACTGAAGCAACTTAGCACATCCAGCAACAAACAGGAATGCATTAGAGACACATGCAATGATATGAAGAAATATTATTCTTCATTATTCAAACATCACTCAGGCACATAACTCTGAAGAAATTGGCAAATCTTCAAAGGATATTTAACTACTATTGAGAAAGTTCAAAACCATGAGAAAGCAAATAACATATTTAGCAGTTTAAATACACAAGGTCGAATTGAAAGGAAAAGCAAAAAACAATAAGCTCAGAATCGAGAACAGTTTTCTCTGAAGGGACAGGGGGTGAGCGCGCAGGGGGCCTCACAGAGGCTGGTGCTCTTTGCAACAAAACTGAGGTACCAGCACTCAGGGCCATCTTCATTCCTTACAGCTTGTATACGTCCTCTACGTTTTCCTTTCTGTCTGCTCACTACTTCACGACTTTCCAAGTCTACCCTGGGCAGGAAGGCCCTCCTTGACCTGACCCCGCCCCAGCCCCCTCTGGCCGGGTCACGTGGCATATTCCTTACCCCCGTCTGCCTCTCTGGCCCCCACCAGTCCCCTGCACCTTGGCCTTCTCGGGTCCCCCTGCCAAGAACACAGCTCAGAAACACTCTTGGCTCAGGCCTTCCCTTCCTTCAGGCCTCCACTTAGAAGACACGTGCCTTCCTGGGCTTCCTGACCCCCTCTCCCTGCCCTCTGCTCTCCAACCCACTGGAGCCCACAGCACCAAGCACCACCCACCCCTGACCACTGACCTAGCCGTCTTTAGCACAGCCTGGCAGGAAGAGGCTCTCCATAAATATTTGTTGACCAATTAAATGGATGACTCTGCAGAAAATCATATTAAAGTTGAAACTTTATGGAAAAGGTAACACGTGAACTTCTTAGTATCAGAATAACTCCTCGTGGTTCAGAAAGGTTGGGACAAAGGATGGGCTGTGTGTTCTATAAGATGCAATTTTAGGTGGAAAGATAAGAGTTAATTCTTGAACCCCCGTGGTCTTGTTGATTCAAAACTACTGATGTTTCTAAGGTTTTAATGTGGTAAATCAGGTGAGGGAAGGACAGCCCCAAGGGGCACCTACTCATCAGACCCCTAGGCGTAACCACAGGGCCAGGTCGGAGCCATCTCTCTTGGTGACCAGTCTGAAGTGACCCCCACTGTTGAGCATCTTTCAGAGGCCCACACAGCAGGTGGACAGAGGAGTCTCGTGACTGGCCCTCTCACTCCAAATTTGGCCCACACAAGCCTGTGTCCAGCCTCTCCTAGGTGTGGCAGGCCATGTCCTTTAGCAGAACCCTAAGAAAGGGCTTGACCTGAGGAACAGTGCTGGAGCCTGGCCCAGCTCAGCAAAGCCCAACAGCGACAGACACCCCACCAGTGGGACACCCCACCAGTGGAACACCCCAGTAGACTCAGACACTGGAGGAGCCCCAAGCATATGTGCCGCCTGTCCTGCACACACTTCCTGCCCCCCAGCTTATCCCCTCTCCCACATCCACAAACTCAGATCAGGCACAGCGGTCACATGCGCTCCCACGCTCAGCTTTCCAGGAGGCGGCCCGTCGGCTTGACCTGGAAGGCAGGACACACATGCCCACTTCTAGGCTGGCCTAGCATGGCCAAGCACAGGATTGCCTACCTGCAGTGTGTCCGTCAGGGCCTGCAGATGTCAGATGGCATGGGCGCCCCCATACCTCCCCCTCAGGCTTGGGGAAGAGGACGCAGCTCAGAACCTTCAGTCTTTCAGCGTGTTTCACTATGAATCACTGGGTTTCTGCTCATTTCCTGGAGAAAGCAGAAGTGGAGAGTCGGCAGATGCCTGGCTCTGCCCACTTCCCACCCATCAGCAGAGTTGCCTGAGTTCTGACTGGTGACTTGGGCCCTGCAGAAAGGCCACTTGGGGCAGCGTGGTAAGCAGCCTGGGTGGGGCCAGGGGCGAAACGAGAAAGCTAGTAAGAGTAGGCAGAGTCAGTTCATCCAGCCCTGCACCGTGGAGCCAGGCTTTTCCTCCCTTGCTGGCTGCCACGTCTCCTCTCTGAGCCTCTGGGAAAATAAAGATGGTAACGGTGTTTCACGCTCACGCTTCGTCACTCAGCCATGTCCGACTCTGCGATCCCATTCTCCAGGCAAGAATACTGGAGTGGGTTGCCATTTCTTTCTCCAAATAATGGTGGTTAGGTGAATTTAACTAGAAGTGTGTCTAGAATACATCTGTGGACATTGCATGAACTCATCATCTTCCTCCCTAAGACCCAGAAGGAGCTTCTTTCTTGGATTCCCTCCTCCTCCATCCTCAGGACTAACTTGGACCACCCATCAAAGGAGTCCTCAGATGACCATCAGCGAGTAACATTAAAGCAATGATGAAAGAAAAGTTTAAGTAGCAGAATAACATTCTCTAGGATTCAGCATCAGGATTCTTATTCCTTTCGGATTATTATGTTGAATCATCCCATATCATCTCTCCATAGCATCATCCATGTAGGACCAGCCAGTGTGTCCATTCAAACATAATGTCTCTCTGAGCCACATGGGCAGAAGCAGTGGTTAGCATGAATGCCTGATCCTTAAAGCCAGCTCATGCCCTGATTCTAGTTCACAACGAACTGGCCATTTATACTATTAGTGAGGCAACATCATCTTTTATGGGAGGCAAAAAGGCTCTAGATGGGTTAAAAGAATGAAAACATTTGTACTAATAGTTCAGCTCCCGGTAAGGAACTGACAGTAGATAGATAGTGTCCAAACCTGGAGAAGGCGATGGCGCCCACTCCAGTGCTCCTGCCTGGAGAATTCTATGGAGGGAGGAGCCCGGAAGGCTGCAGTCCATGGGGTCTCTGAGGGTCAGACACGACTGAGCGACTTCACTTTCACGCATTGGAGAAGGCGACGGCGCCCACTCCAGTGCTCTTGCCTGGAGAATCCCATGGACAGAGGAGCCTGGTAGGCTGCAGTCCATGGGGTCTCTGAGGGTTGGACACGACTGAGCGACTTCACTTTCACTTTTCACTTTCATGCATTGGAGAAGGCAATGGCACCCACTCCAGTGTTCTTGCCTGGAAAATTCTATGGACGGAGGAGCCTGAAAGGCTGCAGTCCATGGGGTCGCTGAGGGTCGGATACGACCGAGAGACTTCACTTTCACTTTTCACTTTCACGCATTGGAGAAGGCGATGGCAGCCCACTCCAGTGTCCTTGCCTGGAGAATCCCGGGGACAGTGGAGCCTGGTGGGCTGCCGTCTATGGGGTCGCACAGAGTCGGACACGACTGAAGCGACTCAGCAGCCGCAGCAGTAACCAGACTAGGAGGCTTGCCCAGCTTAAGTCCCAGTCACGTGCCCATGTTGGCCTTGTGCCCATGTTGGCCTGTGCCCGTTCCCCAACAGGAGTCATAGGCACCAACATCTCTGCTCCAGTTCTCATTTCTCACTCCACCATTCATGAGTAGAAAGGAAGCGAGAATGACGGCTGCAAGGGTTGTGGATGGGAGGGGGCAGCACAGATGACCCTGAGACATGCAAGAGGTGTGTGGAGCAGCTCAAGTATCATCTTGTCAAGCCAGAAGGGGCTCCAGTTTTTTTAGCAACCAATTAAGATCCATGGTTATACTATATCCAAGAGCCACTGTGCTTTAGTGTGTTCCATCATGAAGAAAAGTGTTACTTTTTTCAGCATCTGGTGCAAGACCCTTTCCTACGGAGATATCTGCTTTTGTTGACCAAAATGATAAGTAGAATCTAGGCTTCTGGGTAAAAAATCTGGGTTGAAATTCTCACTGCTACCCAAAAGGAATTAACATCTTTAAGGGTGGTTCTTACTTGCAGAATGGAACCAATGCAATGTACGGAACAAGTGAAGTAATGTGTGTAAGAGGATTTTAAAATGCTGAATATGGCTGTGCTGGCGGCTTCCCTCTTGGTCCAGTGGTTAAGATTCCACACCTACAATGAAGGGGGTGTAGGTTCAAGCCCTGGTTGGGGAACTAAGATCCCACATGCCACAAGTAAGTAAATAAAATGGCTGTACAGAGAAGAGTTATTATTATTACTGAGAGAGTTACCCACGCTTAGTTAGACACTGAAGCCGCCGGGACAACCATGAACTGAACATGTACATACAAGTCAATATGTGTTTTTGTTGAGAGGAAATGTGAGATTCTGTAGCTTTTTAAACATATCTAAAAATAGGAAGGATATTCTGCTCCCAGTTATGACAAGAGATCACCTCCCATTGAAGGCTTCTCTAAAATAGGACAAATGTATGAGACCATTGTTTTCAGGCATTGAATAACAGGCATCATAAGACTAATCCTTGAAATGAGCAAGACATAAAAGGTGAGCCCCACAGGTGAGCCCGTTGCTCTGGCTTTCTTCTTATGAGTGCTTTTCTGCCATGGTACAGGGAGATGAAGCCCCAGGGACAGTAGTATCCTTGAACTAAAAAGATGTAAGTCAGAGAGTTCCAGGCTTCTTAAGAAGCTAGAATTTTCAGAGCAGGGGCCTGAGAAGAGTGTGTTTTATGGGAATTCATTGTGTATGTCCTCGACCAAGGGTTGTTTATACATACATGGGGTGAGACACCAAAAAACATAGAAGAGATTGCCTGCTCCAAGGCTAAGAACTGAGATAACAGAGATTGGGCACTGTTGGCCACACTGGAGTTCCATCCCACCCAGAGTGGCAAGACCTCCCTGAGCATCTTGGGATTTCGTCTTATACTCCAGAAAAGCCAACTCTGAAAACTGGGAACTAGAGCCTAGAATAGGAGGCATGAGCTAGAACAGGTGCTTACCTGAAACAAAAGCGCACAGAAAAGAGAGGTGAAAGTGAAAGTCGCGCGGTCGTGTCCGACTGTTTGTGACCCCATGGACTATGGAGTTCTCCAGGGCAGAATACTGGAGGAGGTAGCCTTTCCCTTCTCTAGGGGATCTTCCCAGGGATCGAACCCAGTCTCACACATTGCAGGTGGATTCTTTACCAGCTGAGCCACAAGGGAAGCCCAAGAATACTGGAGTGGGTAGCCTGTCCCTTCTCCAGCAGATCTTCCGGACCCAGAAATTGAACTGGGGTCTCCTGCATTGCAGGCAGATTCTTTACCAACTGAGCTATCAGGGAAGCCTAAAGGAGCACTAACAAGAATAAAAGCAAGTCTGGCAGAACCAAAAGGATATTCCAGTTATTCAACTGTCAACCAGGAAAAAACTCATCATTCTTTAAAGGAAGAAAGCAATGCAGCATCCTCGCATGTGGCATCCACACTGTCCAGCAAACAACGGAAATTAGCAGAGATCTGAAAGATCAGAACAACGTGGCTCATAAGAAGAGAAACAACCATCAGTAGAAATGGACCCCAAGACGAATCAGATGTTGGAATTATCACCTAAGGACTGTTAAGCAGCCGTTGCAAATATAGTCAATGACTTGAAAGATGGCCATGATAACTGAAAGGTGGGATATTTCAGGAAGTAGGTGGAAGATAAGATAAGAAGATTTGGATGTAAATTCTGGAAGTGAAAAACATATCTGAAATGAATATTTTACTAATAGCCCAAGAGTAGATCAGTGAGTGAAAATTTTAAAAAAGAAAAGTTAAAGAAATTGAAGACTGATGAACAGAAATTATTTGAACATAAATATGTGAACAAATATTTGAGCAAACAATCTGAACAGAGAGAAAAAAGATTGAAGAAAAATAAACACACTCAGTCATTTTGGGGACAATATCAAATGGTATAATATATGCGAGTCCCAGAGAGAAAGAAGGGAGAGAACAGAACCAAAATAAAATTGAAGAAAAATATCTGAGAATTTCAGTTTGTTGAAAAACAGCAACTTGCAGATATAATAAGCTTAGCAAACTCCAAGAAGAACAAAATGGATAGTTCCTAGAAATCAGAAATAAAAAGAAATTATCTTAACGATCAGAGAAAAGAGATCACACATTGGGAACAAAAACAATATTAAGCATATGTTTTATCAGAAACAATGCAAGTCATAAAACAATGGATAGCTGTCTCTTGTATACTAGAGGGAAAAAATTGTTAACCCAATTATCTTTAAAAGAAATGAGGATGAAACAAAGTTATTTCCAGATCTATGACAGCTGAAACCATTCATCTCCAAAAGATCTGCACCACAAGAAATTCTAAAGGAAGCTGTTGAGGCTAAAGACACCAGATGGAAACATGAATCTACAGAAAGGAAAGGAGACTACTCCTAATGGCGAATATAAACTGGGTGAGCAAATATAAACTGGGTACCTTTTCTTAACTTCTTCAAAAGACTGTAACTGTTTAAATCAAGAAAACCACCTCCAGTTCATATAAACTGTAGGTGAAACATAGATAACAACAATTGCATGAAAGATGGGATGAATGGAAACAAGCTGTTGTGAGGTTTTCACATTTTACATGAAATACTACTTTATTTAAAACTCTAAGTAGTAACAAAATTGTGGTATTTATAACTTTGTGATGAAGGTGTCAGGAAAGTCAAAGTTCAGTTTTAATCAACAAACTCACACTGAGCATCTATGCTGAGCCAGATCCCAGCTAGCTCCTAGAGAAACAGAGATGGATAAAGCACTCTTGAATGAGGCAACCTGACAACAGTTGTTCAAGGGGACAGTCCAGTAATATGCCAGCCTTAACCGACTGTTAAGGGAGAATGCATTTTGGTAGGCTATCAGTCTCTGTCATACTCTTTTCAAAGACATTACGATCTATACTCTGAACAATGTACAAAAAAATAATTTTTTCTGACTTAAAAAAAAATCAATTTTATACATGATGCAAAAAAGTATAAGAAATAGAGAATAAAATAAAAATTAATACTGTAAGTACCCTAAAGAGCTAAGCGCTAGCCATACTGAGAACAGCTTAACATTTTTCCATGTTGGCCAAAGTGTATTTCTTTGATCTTAATTTTTTCTTAATAAATTTAAAATTATATCATAAATTTTACTTCATGGCCTATTTGGTCTTTTTTCACTTAATTCATCATACACTCTCTGACATTTCATTATTACAGTGTATTTTTTACACCAAGTTAGGATCAAGAGGAAGGAAGACTGTTTACACAGCGGGGGAGGGGGGGTGTTTTTTTTTAAACCTGGAGAGAAAGCAACTTTCTTGGAACTAGTTGTATTTCCACATTCCCTGTGAGGACTATGATGAACTCCAGAAAAAGAGGGTATTTCCTCAGAAATGAAGGGTATGAGTCCTGGAATGACTGGAAAATGCCTCCAAGTGACACCAGGAGCCTGTGGGAACAATGCTAGCTACCGCTGCTGACGTGGGGAGACTTGGACAAGGGAGAGAGGAGGGAAAACTACAAGTGGGCAAATAATTTTCTAATTTTCCAAAACAGTTGGAGGTTGGAATCTATAAATCCTTCCTGCAAAGGTAGTACTGGCATAAAACTCAAAAGGAGCCCATTAAAAAGATAAAGAAAAATTGTAAGATACAATTCAGTTAAATGCAGGCTATTCAGTGCGCTTCAGTCAGCGTAACAATTTGCCAGGATTGAGTCCTAAACTAGATTAAGTTCTACAGGCACAAATGATAGGTAGCAATGCCTTCCCCAAGGAGCCTTCAAACCAAGAACAACTTTTAGGGTAAAGTTACTTATCTTTCTTTAAAAAAATTTTTTTATTGAAGTATAGTTGATTTATAACTTTGTGTTAATTTCTCCTGTACAGCAAAGTGATTCAGTTATACATATATACATTAAAAAAAATTTTTTTCCATTACGGTTTATCATAGGATATTGAATGTGGTTCCCTGTGATATCCAGTAGAATCTTATCGTTTATCCATTCTGTATATAATCGCTTGGATCCGCTAGTCCCAGACTCTCTATCCATTCCTGCCGCACTTGCCTTCCTTCTTGGAACGACAAGCCTGTTCTTTCTGCGGGTTTGTGCCTGTATCATAGGTTTGTTCATTTGCATCATATTTTAGACTCCACGTATAAGTGTATCGCCTGGTGTTTATTTTTCTCTTTCTAACTTATTTCATTTGCTATGATCCTCTCTAGTCCCATTCATGCTGCTGTAAATGTAAGCGTCCCTAGCTTTGGTGGATGAGAAGATATCGCATCACGGTGGATGTGAGCTTCTGTAAGGCATTGGTTAGGCCTCTCATGGCTGACACTTCCATTTCTTCCACCTCTGTCTCCTCAGCACCACCGTATCACTGACACTGCTGTTGGGGTGACAAGATCCAGCCTGTCTTTAGGGAATTTACAGATATCACACACACACACACCATACAGGTCTCAGCCACTATGTATAGCCACACATCTGTCACGCCAAAACGGTTTTATTTTGGGGAAGTAGGAATAGAGGGCTGAAACTTCAGTTTAATTCTGAGTGAATTTATGCCCTCACGCCATTAATGTGCCTAATAGAAATCAGGCCCTCCCTAAAGATTCTCATATCGGGAAGATCTCATGGGACCACAGTGAGAACATCAGGAAGAACCAGACTTGAAATTGGAGTAGACTGTATCTTCTGGCAATAAGGAAAGAGAAATACTGTTTTTCGAAAAGATTCATGAGAAACTTATTCAAGAAATAATACAGAAACAACATGAATCTCCATGACAAAAGCAAATCAGTCTCATTCCTACCTCATCCCACATAGGGAAAAAAAATCAAGGTGTTTCTTAGATGAAATGAAAGGGCTACAGACATCCCCGGGGGTCCAGTGACTGAGACTCTGCCTTCCAATGGGGGGGGGTGTGGGTTTGATCCCTGGTTGGGGAGCTAAGATACCACATGTCTCGTGACCAAAAACACCAAACAATAAAACTGAAGTAATATTGTAACAAATTCAATAAAGACTTGAAAAATGGACCACAATCAAAAAAAAAAAAGAAAGGAAAAGCTAAAACTCTAATGCTCCTAAGAGGGTATCTAGGTAACCTGAGAATTAGGGTCCAAGCACATCAAAGTCGTCAGAAACACCTCCCCTGGCTCTGAGAGGACAGAGCCTGCTGGGAGACGGCACTGGAGGCCCCCCTTCCCCAAGAAGCTGACGGGCAGGAAGGGGGAGACACCCTGAGGAAGGGTGCTGGGGATGTGCCGGAGGGGAAGCCCTGGGTGGAAGCATGCTCAGCTCTCCCGGGTGGTGAGCAGTAGGGTGAGACGGAACAGGGGCGTCCAAGGGTCTGATATGCACCCTCCGAGGCCAGGCTGAGAGCTAGGACTGACTCCCTGGGCATGTGCTAAATGAGGACGCTGGTGCATGGTGGTACCTAGGCTTGGGGGCTTGGATATCTTGGAGGGAGGCTGGAGCAGAGAACCAAGAGACAGTTTCCAGAGGTCAGACTGGGCTCCACTCTCCTTAGTGAAGCCTTAGGAATGGTCTGGATGGGAGGCGTGTCCTCGACACCCTGGCCCCCAGTCCCCGCCCAGCTACCTGGACTCTTGGCGCTTCTGCTACACAACTTACTGGGTGGGTTTTTGGTGGGGGGCATGGAAAGCGAGTGGCTGGCTTGGTCCTCGTGAGCAGGAGGTGCTGTTCTCGACTCCCCACCCTGTGCATCTATCCACATGAGGCACTGGCTGCCTCCCTGCCTGGCTCACAGCATGCACAGCAGAACACAGTCCCAGGTCCTCCTCACATGAGGTCCAGCCTCTTAGAGATGCTCTCCACTACCCATCTCTGTTTGGATCAGTGAACAACACCTGGACCAACCAAATGTGGCCCGGGTGGGACCTGGGAAGTGACTGCGATTAGGCCCCTGTAGGCCAGTGGGTCAGGCCCCTGGTCAGAACAATCACTGGTGGGGAAATGCCCACCCATCTCACACCGGGCAAACCTGGCTGCCCAGCTACAATGGCCTGGAGGCGGGGTGGGGGAAGGGGTGCAGGAGAGGCTGTCTCATCTGTGAGTCTTGCTGTCTGCACCCCAGCCAGATGCTCGCCCCCCAAAGCGGTCAATGCCAAGACAGCTAAGCGTGCTTTCTCCTTGAGCTGGAGGAGACGCTGAGTGACATGCTGCCATGTCTGACTCTGGAGGGAGCGAGAGCCCCAGGCCTGGGAGGCTGAGGCTGGCGGGCTCGGAAGGGCTGGGTGAGCTTAGCAGCACCTCCCCCCGCCAAGAACATCACTGAGCGGCAGGGCGGTGGAGCAGAAAGGCAGAGTGGGCGAGCCCCGTTCTTGGAGGTGTGAACTCTGTCTGTCAAGGTCGGATGCCTCTCTATGGAGGAGCCTTCCTCCGAGCTCCTGCCGAGACTGGCGAGATGATGTGAAGGAAGGGAAGCAGCTTTCTCGCGTCCCAGGGCCAGTCCTGGCGTCCTGTGTCCTCTGCCACGGGGCGCAGACCCCGATGCTTCCACGGCCTTCCTGGGGGCCCCTCCGCTTTGGCACAGGCCCCTCCGGGTAGGAACTTTCGGTTACGGTGGAAGAGGCGGACACAGGGCGTTGCAGGTGGGGCTGGCTGCACGCTTCAGCAGCCACCTTGCCAGGCGGTCTGCGCCCCGGTGGGCCTCCGCTCAGGCGCAGCCCCGGAGGAGCCCTGCAGATCCAGACCTTGCGCAAGAGATCAATGCAAGCGCCACGCACCAGCAGGGGCAGGGCGGCCACACGTCCCACCCGAGGCTCTGGGCTCGCAGGGACCTGTGCTCTCCCCCACCCCCACCCCCACCCCCACGGCATCGTTCCACGAGGCCTGCCCGGGGGAGGGACGCGTCCAGGACCAGCCCCAGCGGCTGGGGAGCGCACGGGGAAGCGCAGGAGGGAGGGCGCGGTCGCAGGCTCATTCCTGAACTGTGCGGAGGCTGTTTCCTCGTCTGAAAATGAAGACAGTTTAAGCGATGTCATAGGGATTGCGTGCTGATGAGAATTGAATGTGCATCACTGTGTGAAGCTGGCAGGTCAGGGCACCCTC
Organism: Oreotragus oreotragus; assembly: GCA_006410675.1. Classification (NCBI taxonomy): domain Eukaryota; kingdom Metazoa; phylum Chordata; class Mammalia; order Artiodactyla; family Bovidae; genus Oreotragus; species Oreotragus oreotragus. The sequence goes on from SJYX01016878.1 coordinate 189,581, forward strand.
CCCTTCCCACTAGGGCCCTGCTTGGGCGACTACAGAGAACAATTCGAGGGACCTCAAGGGACTAACAAGGGGCGAGGGGGGGGGTCCTTCCCCGCCCCGCCCCTCCCTGCCCTAAATGTCTGGGAAGCCGCCCCCCTCCTCCAGGCTGTACCCCCTGCTGGAGGTACTGGGAGCCGG
>SJYX01016879.1:11637-31656 GCA_006410675.1 Oreotragus oreotragus
TCAACAAATATTAATAGGACCTATGTGTTAGGTATTATCCTATTTTCTAGGTATATACTAAAGGAAAACCATGATGAATATAAAGTATTTAGAAATTCCTGGAATATAGAAAGCATTCAGTAAATCATGTTAAATATGATAGTGCAAATAACAAAAATGTAAGAAAGGCCTCTCTAGAGGTGCTGTATAACTATATAAAGATATACCGTACAAGGAAAGAGGGCAGGGACATAATGATCTGAAATGGGGTTCTGAGAAAGCACTTATTTTATGTTAGAGTCCCAAGTAGTATGTGTAGGGTAGAATGGGGAGAAAAATAAGGACATCAGATCTAGCCCTTCTTAAAGGTTATAATTAAAGCTATCATGTCCTAAAGTATCTATTTATGTGTATGTGTGTGTGTGTGAGGATAGAAGATTCAGGAAGAAGCTGCAGTCACGAATAGAAACTGAGATGAGGCAAGCTGACCATCAGTCCATGGACTAGAGATCAGGCAGAGAGAGAAATCTGAAAAAAGCAAATCACACTGACATTTTGGGTGTTCTGTCACTCCAGGGATAGACAGGACCTCAAAAGTTACCTCGGAGGTCTTTGATCTTGATCTTAGTATTGGCTGGCAGGTGTTGAAGAAGGTCATCAAAAGGCTGTGACCTTGGGTTGACCAAAGAATGGGACTCAGGCAGTTAGAGGTTCCTTGCCCCTCCCCCATCCTTGGAATGTGCGCTCTGCCCACCATTCCCACTCCAGGAGCTGTTCCAAGGACACAGACTGGAGAGGGTAAGGCATTGTTGAAGCCATTTGAATTGTGTATGTGACAAAATCTAGTCCTCTGTATAATCCTTTAAAATTTTGGCAGGGAGTGTGAAGACCTACTCATCTTGTGGTGCCCATGACAAGTCTTGTGTATAAGTTCCATTGCTTCTTAAACCTGTTGCCTGTCAATCTGGTGCAATTGGATTCTGTATCCAGTCTTTACTTGCCTTCCACAAACAGGGGCCAGTTTCAGATTTCAGCCTTGAACACTCCAGTTTGGGGACCAACAGCAGGGCACAAATCTTAACCCAGACTGTAGATAATAGAAAGACTGGGATTCTCAAGTGTTTCCACTGTGAATGAACTCTTAGGGGACTCCATTTCATGTGAACACTCTTCAAGAACTGAGATCAATTTGGATCAGGGTGGTTCCCTCAGTAGATTTACTCAACTTAAGGCATTAGGAAGAATATAAAAGATTCTATAAACTTGCCAATTTCTTACTTAGAAACTCAGGTATTACATATTTATTGGGAATCTATGATCTTTCTCCATAATGATAGTTTTTCTCTTTTTCAGTTTGCACAACAAATTGGAATGATGAAGAAACAGAGGTCCCCTGACACTAATTTAAGACTTTATTCCCAACAGATGAAGTTTCCTGGGGGAGAGAGGAGTGGTTACCAAGATGTGCATGTTGCCTCTACTATTCCATCTCCACATCACTTGGTGGTTAGTATCTCTTCACACTTTACAGAAAAAATTAATAATCAGGGAAACATCTGGTAATATAAGGATTATTTATGAAAGAAAAAAGAGTCATTTTAGAGACAGGCAGAATTCAACAGAAGGAAAGATGTAGCTTCATACTTATTTTTCATACTTTTATATAAACAAGATCCAGAGTAAAGATACAAGTGAAATTGCAGAGGCTAACTGCTCATCCCTTTGTTTTACCAGGCATCCCCCCATCTCCAGTTTCTTACAAGATCCAAGTTGGACTGAGTGCTCCAAAAGCACCATGAAATTCAAAGATAACATTTATATATCTGCATTCTAAAAATAAGCCATCATAGTCTTAGCAGAAGGGAGTCTAGAGACCCCTCTTCCCATTGGCCTTGGTTCTTGGTAAGGATACAAAGAAGAATTTGAGGTCTTACTTGTTGCAAGAGAGTTTACTGAAGCTAAAGAGAGACAAGAGAGCCTATTTCAAGAGAAGTAGACCAGGCCAAGGAAAGCAATGGCTCTGAAGGGCTGTGATATAATTTTTAAGGCAAAGTTTTTTGCATAATCCAGGAGGTCATTGGCTGACAGTCTTAACTGAGAGCTACAGGTAACATAACAGGAGGCTCTGCTGTATGTTTTTCCCATAATTCAGTCTGTTATAATTAGATTCATATATTCATGGAATATTTCTGAGCATTTAATGAGCCCAATGGCCACCAAGGTTACCTAAGGACGTGATAGTGTGAGGTGTGTGCATGTGCCAGAGAGGGGACAGTTGCCCACAGGGGGATTTTTCTGATCCTTTGAGAATTTTGAGTACTGACGGGGCTGTGTTTTGGACAGGACTGGCAAATAGCTTGATGGTATTAAGCAATTACCGGACGTTTAGTCAATGGGCCTGCCTCTCATTGCTCATGGCTAATTTTCTGTTTAACAACAGCAGGTACTGTTTCTGTCTTTTTTTTTTTTTTCCTTGTATCTTTAGTGCCTAGACACTTGTCTTGAAATCAAAGAGGGACTCAGTAAATATTTGTTCATTGTTGAATCTCAGCTTAATCAAAAATAGTTAGCTTTTATTATTTTCAGGTTGTTATTTGCTTGTTTAATCTGTGTTCTTACCTCTTGAGAGGGAGTTTGTAAAGAAATAAGATAGGCATAATATAATATGTCTAATCATCATCTCTCTCTCTTTTTAGGGGATGTGAATCAAATTTGAATTTCATACTCCTTTGCTAATGTTACCTACTCTGACCTTGTACTGCTTGCCACATGACTGGCCAATAAATTGAGAGATGAGCTGTTGAGGCAAGGAATACTGATTTTATTCAGAAAATCAGGAGACCAAGGAGATGGTGGACTACTGTCTCAAAGAACCATCTTCCCCAGATTTGGGTGCTAGCTTCGTTTATAAAAACAAAGGTCAGGGAAGATGAGGATGTAATGTAAAAAAGACAATACATTATTTCAAATATTTCCTGGTTCTAGCCAGACTCCAGAGGGAATGTGTTCATTCTTCTTTCCTGTAGCCATTCACAGGTGGACCTGGTCAGGATGTTTCCTGTAAACTTTAGCAAAAATATTTTAGCTTTATACTCAGGCATGGGAGGCAGAGTTCCCTAAAATGGGCTATTTTGTATATTTCAAGCTATAGGCAACATGCTTCTCAAGCGGTGATAGTGATAAAGAACTCACCTGCCATGCAGGAGACATGAGACATGTGTTTGAACCCTGGATTGGGAAGATCTCCTGGAGGAAGGCATGGCAACACACTTTAGTATTCTTGCCTGGAAAATCCCATGGGCAGAGGAGCCTGGTGGGCTACAGTCCATAGAGTTCCATAGAGTCAGACACAATTGAAGCAACTTAGGATGCACACATGCACACAAGCTAAAGGCAACATCCATTTGTGATTAACCTGTAGTAAAAACAATAAACAGAACACAAAGTTTAAAGGAAAAGAAACAGATCAAGCATGGAATCGGATTTGTTCTTCCCTATTACTCAAGGCATGTTGCCTATCCTGTCCTCCATATGAACACAAAATTCTGGCAATAACTGTGGTAATGGTACATGTTTGGATATGACCTTCAGATTAAGCATCAATACCATTTCATTCATGTAGCACATTTTCATGTTGTAAGGGTTGTAGAATAAGTGTCAATAACATCCCATCCAGGTAGCACATTTTCAGGCTGTGAGTGTTGTTCCTCTTTTCCTGAGATGTCTAGAACCTGTTCCAATATGTGGCTGCCAAACATTATATAGATGGAATATTTTAAACAACTTTCCCTGGTTTTAAAGTTTTTTTTTTTTAATTTTTTTATTGGAGCTAATAACCTTTTCAAGACTGAATATCAAAGAGCATTTCATCTGTGGGAGAGGAATTTTTCACATGCTTTTATACACTCTAAAAATATAAACTGTATCACTTTGGGTATTACTATTCTGGGATATATGCACATTTGCCTGAGGGTATCTATAAGATGGTTAGTATAAAAACATAAACAGAGTGGGCAGGTGACATCAAAGCATAAATGAAACAAAAAATAAACATTTAATGGAATGTTTTGCACTTGGTATTCTACTTTGGACACTCGATTTAGGTGACAATCACAGGACTTGAATTCGAGATGGAAAGAGATTTTACTGGCAGCAAATTTCAGAAATAATTGTGTGGGCTGCTTAGAGCAGTCTCCAGGTCCCTTTCCTGACTAGACTGCTGATGAGAAGGCTCGGTTACCTTGTTCTCTCCTACAAATCACTTCCTTTTAAATCCCTGTCAGTTCAGAGAAATTCATACGATTTGATCCACTTTTGAATATGAATAAAGCTCTTTATAATCTTTAGTGAGATTTATATTAAGTCAGAACTCTCTATAAGGGTTTTGTTTTTTTTTTTTCTTTTTGTTGTACATGATCTTTTTGTCTTAAAAAGAGTTTTAACTCTTCAAACTCACTTTCTCACTAAATGCTTGACTCTGGTGTAATAATCATAAATGTTTTTGAAAAGTGTCAGCAGAATTTAAAATGTCTTATTTGTAATTTGCCTTAGATGCCCCTTGGAAAGCTTTAATTGTGACAGCTAATAATTTTCTGTACTCTGAAACATAAATGTATGTCTATGGGTAAGTGAATTTTTAATTGGAAAGACATTTCCATTTGTTTCTGTGTGAAGACTATTTCCAATTCCATTTAAGTGAAAATTTGTAACTCTGAAAACTTTCAGAACTAAATAGCTAATTCATTGTGCTCATGCTACCAGGTCAAGAGGGAACTAGTTACTTTTGATAATTTTGGAGTTTAAAAATGAGGTGTTATAATCTGTTGTCACCAATGGAATGATTAGTGTTTATTTGATGATACAGTCATCATCAAAGTATTATTTGAAAGAGTAGTGATTATGCTTAAGGCTAAATGCCTACAAACTTACAAATTTTAAGCCAAACTGATTGGCATCAGGACACTTAATCTTCACCATCAGTTGAGAACACAGGCAAAACAAACAAACAAGCAAAATAAAACAGCATAATGCTTCCAATTCTTTCCTTCAGTTTGATACTCACGATCTAGGAATTGTAAGATCTTTAGTGAGCTCAGAACACAGAGCTGATAGAACAGACTAGAAATGTTGCCACTATAGAGTCTCAATAAGAAGCCAGGATATTTCATTTTAAAATTTACTCTAAAGGGTATGTGAAAACAACATTAAGAGGAAACTTTTGAATGCTGCAAGTGTTGAATCCATCTCTTTCAAATGGGGTTTTCATTCATATTATATGTCATTAAGCACTTTATATGCATTTTTCTTAATGATTTGAACAGTAATAACTATACCAGTTATATATACAGCATTTAATGTAGCATTTTTGCTGAATTATTCAATGTGATTAAAAAAATATTATGTTTAGGGAAAAAAGGAATTAGTAAAGTAAACCCTCAAATTTCAACGAGTTAACAACTTAACCTGGGAGTTATTGTTGTTCACTTGCTCGGTTATGTCCAACTTTTTGTGACCCCACAAACTGCAGCCTGCCAGGCTTCACTGTCCTTGACTGTCTCCTAGAGTTGGCTCAAATTCCTGTCCACTGTGTCTATGATGCTATTCAAACTTGTCATCCTCTGTCGCCCCTTCTCTGCCTGTGCTCAATTTTTCCCTAACCTGGGAGATGTATATGTAAATATACAAACATAACACAACTTGGTAAATCTCTTGATAGTGCCGTGCACAAACTTTAGGAGGTAGTGGAGGACAGAGAAGCCTGGCATGCTACAATCTATGGGGTCATAAAGAGTTGGACATGACTTAGCAACTGAAAAAACACACCCCAGTGTCATGAGAGCATAGGTCAAAAGAAACTAAATACATTATTTCTGAAGAAGAGTGTTTATTTTATGTGATCCTAATATGACAAAAATTCCCCAAGGGTTATTCAGGGACTTTTTTCCATATTATCCTCTTTTTCCCTCATGACTTTAAATGTTGTCTAGACAGCACTTCTCTCCCATCAGCACTAAAACATGATTAAGTCTCTCTGTCCCTAAAACTCACACACATACACAAATAATGTAAACTCAACTTCATGCTCAGCTACTTTGGTACCTCTCTCCTTTTATGCCCACTTCTTATTATTGTTTTCTATAATTTCTCTAATTTCCTACATCACTCATTCACTCCTCAAACTCCTCACTATGGCTTTTGGTGCCTGGTATTTTAAGAAGCTGAAGCTTTCACCAAAAACAAAGCAAACAAACAAATGAAAACAACAATGAAAAAGGAGCTTTGGAAGGATAAGCAATTTGTACAAAGTTAAATCAATAGTAGAAGTAAGTGTGGGATCTCTGGATTCTAAAGTACCTCAGAAATTCATTTATGTATTTAATAAAAAAATCATATTTAAAATCAATCTATTGCAGCTAATTAAATAAAAAAATCATGTTTTCAACACATAGCTCTTTGTTCTTTTCTAACATATAAAAACATATATGTAGAAAACTTCATATGTTTTTAAAACTTAACAACATTGATAATTTAAAACATGTCAATAAGAATCATCTTAGTAACCCTATATAGAGCTGTCAATTACTTTATATCACCCTCAAATTCAGGCCCACCTTTCTTTCTGTGACATACTGCATGTGCATGCTAAGTAGACTTAGTCATATCTGACTCTGTATGACCCTGTGGACAGTGGTTCACAAGACTCCTCTGTCCATGGGATTCTCCAGGCAAGAATATTGAAGTGGGTTGCCATGCCCTCCTCCAGGGAATCTTCCCAACCCAGGGGTCAAACCTGCACCTCTTATGTTTCCTGCATTGGGAGATGGATTCTTTATCACTAGCACCACCTGGGAAGTCCTCAGTGACATAGGGGACTTTTTGTGGCTCTGCCTTCTCTCTGTCTCTTCTCAGACCAAAAGAAGAGAAGGAATACAAGGTGAATTCCAGTATTCTGGGAGGTGGGTCAATACTGGAAATAAAAGCAAAAATAAACAAATGGGATCTAATTAAAATTAAAAGCTTCTGCACATCAAAGGAAACTATAAGCAAGGTGAAAAGACAGCCTTCTGAATGGGAGAAAATAATAGCAGATGAAGCAACTGACAAACAACTAATCTCAAAATTATACAAACAACTCATGCAGCTCAATTCCAGAAAAATAAATGACCCAATCAAAAAATGGGCCAAAGAAATACATAGACATTTCTCCAAAGAAGACATACAGATGGCTAAAAAACACATGAAAAGATGTTCAACATCACTCATTATCAGAGAAATGCAAATCAAAACCACAATGAGGTACCATTTCACGCCAGTCAAAATGGCTGCCATCCAAAAGTCTACAAGCAATAAATGCTGGAGAGGGTATGGAGAAAAGGGAACCTTCTTACACTGTTGGTGGGAATGCAAACTAGTATAGCCACTATGGAGAACAGTGTGGAGATTCCTTAAAAAACTGGAAATAGAACTGCCATATGACCCGGCAATCCCACTGCTGGGCATACACACTGAGGAAACCAGAATTGAAAGAGATACATGTACCCTAATGTTCACTGAAGTACTGTTTATAATAGCCAGGACATGGAAGCAACCTAGATGTCCGTTGGCAGATGAATGGATAAGAAAGCTGTGGTACATATACACAATGGAGTATTACTCAGTCATTAAAAAGAATACACTTGAATCAGTTCTAATGAGTTGGATGAAACTGGATCCGATTATACAGAGAGAAGTAAGCCAGAAAGAAAAACACCAATACAGTATACTAACGCATATATATGGAATTTAGAAAGATGGTAACAATAACCTTGTCTGTGAGACAGCAAAAGAGACACAGATGTATAGAACAGTCTTTTTGACTCTGTGGGAGAGGGAGAGAGTGGGACGATTTGGGAGAATGGCATTGAAACATGTATACTATCATGTAAGAAATGAATCACCAGTCCAGGTTCGATGCAGGATACAGGATGCTTGGGGCTGGTGCGCTGGAATGACCCAGAGAGATGGTATGGGGAGGGAGGTGGGAAGGGAGTTCAGGACTGGGAACACATGTACACCCATGGTGGATTCATGTTGATGTATGGCAAAACCAATACAGTATTGTAAAGTAAAATAAAGAAAAAAAAAAAAAAAAAAAAAGGTGAATTCCAAGGTATATAGAGCCTGAATTGACTCCATGTGGAAGTGATTTCTTAGCCTCTGTGATAACACAAAGAGCCACCTAAGAAACAAGTGATGAAAAAAGAGGAATTGACTCAGATATTAGAATTTCAAGGGATTTTGTGTAACCCTGCAGGGTGATATTCTATTTTGATATGTTGATAAAGTTGTGAAAGAAGCTTTTCAGATTCACTGACTATGATTCAAGGAAAGTGAGACCAACAGTGTGACTGCACCTAATGTTCTCTGAGGGGAGGGTGACTTCTAACATATTTGTTTATTTTTCTTTTTATTTTCATTATTCTAGGAAGTGGAACAACAACAAAAAAAAAACGGTGACATGTCAGAAAGTGTTCTGCATATATTTTCTTCTAAGAGTTGTGTAGTATCTGGCCTTACATTTATGTCTTTAATTCACTTTGAGTTTTGTGTATGATATTAGTGAAAGTGAAAGATTGAGTTGCTCAGTCATGTCCTCCCTGATGTAGGAGGAGAAGGGGACAGCAGAGGATGAGATGGTTGGATGGCATCACTGACTCAGTGGACATGGGTTTGGGTGTACTCCAGGAGTTGGTGATGGACAGGGAGGCCTGGCATGCTGCAATTCATTGGGTCACGAAGAGTTAGACACGACTGAGTGACTGAACTGAACTGAACTGTATGATATCTTTTGAAATAAATTCAGTTAATTTGTGTGTGTTAGTCATTCAGTCATGTCTGACTCTTTGTGACTCCATGAACTGTAGCCTGCCAGGCTCCTCTGTCCATGGAATTCTCCAGAACGAATACTGGAGTATGTTACCATTGTTTTCTCCTGGTGATCTTCCCAAACCAGGAATCAAACTCAGATCTCCCACAATGCAGGCACATTCTTTACCATTTGAGCCACCTAGAAAGCCCTCAGTTAATTTGGGTGCTCACGAAAGCGGAGTTAAATTTTACTTAAATGTATTGCACTGTTCAAGACCCAATTTTAGATGCTCGTTATCATTTTTTTTAATTTTGTAAAGAATTATTAAGGGTTGTTTTGGGTTAACCATTAAGTAAAGAATGCTGATGAGACAATTTAAAAAATACCACAAATTATCTAAATTAGATGAGGTACTTTTCAAAATAATTTATTAAGAAAAGTAATTGGCCTTTTAGTTTTTGTATATTTTTAACACCCTTATTAGACTATTGTCTTGAAGTTGCAGAACTATTTAAACTAGTTATGTTCAGCTTAGGTTTCTTCCATGATCTTTCCTTGATATTACGTCTTTTAGTTTAGTGTGAAGCTTTCAATGAGAGTTGGAATTAAGGATACATCAGATATGAAGAGACACCAACAGAAAAGTCATCCCATAGGTAAGATTGACAGCTGAAAAAAAGGATGAATAAATGACAGTTTTTCATTGAACCTGTCTACTTTCTTCAAGCTATTTCATTGAGAGTAAGGTTAAAAAAAAATAAGACATTTCTATTTAAAAAGAAATATGTTCTATGATTTGTGTTCATTACAAAAATGATTGTCAAACATAGTAACAAAAATAGTACCGCTAGGTAAATGCATATGAAACTGGTTTGTAAAGGTAAGAAGAAATAGAAAAGGATAAACAGGGTACCTGTGAAAGATTTAAAAGTGCACATGATTTGATAATGATAGTATGAATTCAGACTTTATGATATATTAAAATACCTTTAGATTCACCTTACACAGAAAGCTATAATTTCTCAATTAATATAGAAATATATCCTAACTTTTATGTGTTTTTAATAAATATGTCTTAAAATCTTATGCAGTTAAAATTAACTGTGTGATTATAATTTATTATTATAATTTATTATTAACTGCTAAATGTTGATTATAATTGCTAAATGCTGTTAATATTTTAAAATATTCATTCGTTAAGAGTTCATATTTTACTTACTGTTGTGATTCAGATTAGAAAAATAATTTTAGAGAATAATATGGTAAGTGAATATTTACTCAATAGTGTGGGCATCCCTAGTGGCTCAGATAGTAAAGAATCTGCCTGGAATGTGGGAGACCCAGGTTCAATCCCTGGGTCTGAAAGATCCCCTGAACAAGGAAATGGCAACCCACTCCTGTATTCTTTCCTGGAAAATTCCATGAATAGAGGAGCCTGACAGGCTACAATCTATGGGGTCACAAAGAGTTGGACATGACTGAGCTTAGCTAATAATAATAATATAGGGTACTCTTATTTTTCTAGAACAAACTTGTGAACTTGGGCATTGCTTTGCAAAAAAAGAAAACTGAATGCTGTAATAAGTAATAAGAAAAGGAACTAGAAATGAGATCTTCTGAATTTAAAGATCATGAATTTTAAAATATAGCAAGTTGGAAGGGATCCTTAGTATGCATGACCTTGATGGTCAATAAACCAGTTTAGTTTATAGTTCTTCCATGAATTAACTAATCTCTTTAAATATCAGATTCTTCATCTGTAAAATAATAATACTAATTTGAACATCCTGTCATTTCTAAAATGGATCCATTTGGCTGGAACCTTACGATCTTCATGAACCACTATTGGGTGTGAAGGCATTCAGTACATCAGCACATTTCCCTACTTAAGTTTCAGACCAACTTAAGCAAGCAAGATAATTGAAGAACAAAATATCCTCTTTATGATTTGTGAAGCTTATATTGGAGAATGCAATATATATTTATGGGAACATAGACATAGTTGAGGGGAAAAAAGGACAACACTAGTGGTAAGGAATCTTCCTGCCAATGCAGGAAACATAAGAGTTGTGGGTTCAACCCCTGGGTCAGAAAGATCCCCTGCAGGAGGGTGTGGCAACCCACTACAGTATTCTTGCCTGGAAAACGCTATGTATTGGTGAGCTACAATCCATAGGGTTGCAGAGTCATACACGATTGAAGCGACTTAGCATGAACACAGACATAAGTGAACACTACAAGATGAGATAGATTAACCACTGGTAGGCACAATGAATTGAACAAGCCTTCCCCATTTTCAGAAGCATAATCTGTTCCTATATTATTTATGTGACTGAGCAACAGTGCAAACCATATTTTCTCTTCTCAAAAGTCAGTTTCTAAGGGGGAAAAAATGGAATAAGGGGTAAAGTCTTAAATGATTGAAAATTCACTTTCTTATACTCACCAATTAGACGACTTCCTCCACCTCTGATGGGGAGAAGTGAAGTGTAAAAATAAAGCCAAAGATCCAATGTTGATATACATTCTTACTCTTGAAATTTCAAGCGAAAAGTGTTTTCCACTTAATATTTTCCTTAATTGGACCTTAAATTATACATATAGCTCAAATCTAAATAATTTTATACTAGAATTCACAGATGAGAATAAAAAAAACACTGACTTAAAAAAAATCTGATTAAGGGCCCTTGCTTTACCTGTTTACTTATTGAGGCTTGGCTTTATCCTGTAGTCATTTTTATTAAATGCTAAAATCATCAAGGTCTCTCTTATCTGATTTGAAACATTCTTTTTTTTCACTGGTTTCAAATAGGAAATGGAGTACGTCAAGGCTGTATATTGTCACCCTGCTTATTTAACTTCTATGCAGAGTACATCATAAGAAACGCTGGAACGGAAGAAACACAAACTGGAATCAAGATTGCCAGGAGAAATATCAATAAGCTCACATATGCAGATGACACCACCCTTATGGCAGAAAGTGAAGAGGAACTAAAAAGCCTCTTGATGAAAGTGGAAGTGGAGAGTGAAAAAGTTGGCTTAAAGCTCAACATTCAGAAAACGAAGATCATGGCATCTGGTCCCATCACTTCATGGGAAATAGATGGGGAAATAGTGGAACCAGTGTCAGACTTTATCTTTTGGGGCTCCAAAATCACTGCAGATGGTGATTGCAGCCATGAAATTAAAAGATGCTTACTCCTTGGAATGATTGTTATGACCAACCTAGATAGCATATTCAAAAGCAGAGACACACTTTGCAGACTAAGGTCCGTCTAGTCAAGGCTATGGTTTTTCCTGTGGTCATGTATGGATAATTCAGAAAATGAAGATCATGGCATCTGGTCCCATCACTTCATGGGAAATAGATGGGGAAATAGTGGAACCAGTGTCAGACTTTATCTTTTGGGGCTCCAAAATCACTGCAGATGGTGATTGCAGCCATGAAATTAAAAGATGCTTACTCCTTGGAATGATTGTTATGACCAACCTAGATAGCATATTCAAAAGCAGAGACACACTTTGCAGACTAAGGTCCGTCTAGTCAAGGCTATGGTTTTTCCTGTGGTCATGTATGGATGTGAGAGTTTGACTGTGAAGAATGCTGAGCCCCGAAGAATTGATGCTTTTGAACTGTGGTGTTGGAGAAGACTCTTGAGAGTCCCTTGGACTGCAAGGAGATCCAACCAGTCCATTCTGAAGGAGATCTGCCCTGGGATTTCTTTGGAAGGAATGATGCTAAAGCTGAAACTCCAGTACTTTGGCCACCTCATGCAAAGAGTTGACTCATTGGAAAAGTCTCTGATGTTGGGAGGGATTGGGGGCAGGAGGAGAAAGGGACGACCAAGGATGAGATGGCTGGATGGCATCACTGACTCGATGGACATGAGTCTGAGTGAACTCCAAGAGATGGTGATGGACAAGGAGGCCTGGCGTGCTGCGATTCATGGGGTCGCAAAGAGTTGGACATGACTGATCGACTGAACTGAACTTTCTTAAGTATAATTAACTGACATCTGTATCACTGAAAAGGATAAATTGTTTTACAATTATGGTGTTCAAATGTCTTCTTTGGTGTCTATCAGATTTCAAAAGTTAATAAATTTATTAGATTTCTCTAGACTTTTGCAGATAGATTTTTACAAGTTTTATAGATTTTTCTTTGCTGTGGTTCAGTCACTAAGTCGTGTCTGATTCTGCAACCCCATGGATTGCAGAATGCCAGGATTCCCTTTCCTTCATCATCTCCCAGAGTTTGCTCAAATTCAAGTCCATTGAGTTGGTGATGCCATCCAACTATCTTACCCTCTGTCACTCCCTCTCCTCCTGCCTTCAGTCATTCCCATCAGCAAGGTCTTTTTCAATGAGTCATCTCTTTACATATGGTGGTCAAAGTATTGGAGCTTCAGCTTCAGAATCAGTTCTCCTAGTGAATATTCAGCATTGATTTCTTTTAGGATTGACTGGATTGGTCTCCTTGTAGTTCAAAGGACTCTCAAGAGTATTCTCTAGCACCACAGTTCAAAGGCATCTATTCTTCGGCACTCAGCCTTTTTTATTGTCCAACTCTCACATCTATACAAGACTACTGAAATAACCATAGCTTTGACTATACTGACCTTTGTTGGCAAAGTGATATCTGCTTTTTAGTATGCTATCTAGGTTTGTCATTGCTTTTCTTCCAAGGAGGAAGAGGCTGTTAATTTCATGGCTGCAGTCACCATCCACAGTAATTTTGGAGCCCAAGCAAATAAAGTCTGTCCCTTTATTTTTCTTTGCATGCATGCTAAATTCTTCCTTTTGTGCATATAGAGATATATTATAGGTTTCAAAGAAAAATATGTAAGTTCTATCTCCCTAATCAACTCTGATTCTTTACTAAACTGTGGAAGATTTAATATCTTACTCATAGCCTATCATTAATTGTTTGTTTGCTTTTTTTGTAGACCAGAATCTAAGAACCAAGTCATTATCTTTTTTGTTTAGAATACAATTCACAATACAAAGTTAGGGACTGAAATAATATGCTGCACATTTGTTGTTCTCTGATATTAACCTTTAAAATCTCATAGTCTTTAATCTAATACGAGACAATAAAATGATGTTCGCTCTGAAATCTTTGCTACTGAAAAAAAAATATATATATGAGTGGTAGAGTAAATCAAGGGAAATTATTTAGGAGGACAAATATAATTATTAGGGATTTGAGAATAATTATACTTCCATAAACACATTTCAATCTGAGGGTAGAAAAGGTGTAAATAACAAAGAAATAACTTTCTAGAAATACAGCATTTTTCTAATAAAATATTTGCTTACCATATACTATTAATCACTGTGCCAGGCACTGGGTTTTATATGTAAGAAATTTGGTCTTCCACTTCAAGATAAAGGAAGTGGTCACTTGAAATAACAATTTATATAGTGAACTCAAATTTCTAATAGGAATACTCAGAATGCTACTGGACTCAGAATAAGAGAGATACTTATTCCTATCTGATTTGTCATGGTAGGAAAGAGAGAAGAAAATTCAATCAAGACTTGCTAGAATAGAAACATAAAGTGAAATTCAAAGAAACCTAAAGAAAGACTGTCTGGGCTAGCTAACTAGAGAATACTTTAAATATATTTTACAATGAGAGTAATCAAGAGTACAACTCAAATAAATAGAGTATTTTTAATATCAGGCATTAAAAACAAATAAGATGTACTTATTGAACACAGATTTAACAAAAGGAAAAATGAATATAGCATCAGTCATCTTTGTCTGCCTATTCCCCCACTGCTGAGCTGTTCTATTTATTGTGGTATGGTTAGTAATGAATTTTATATAAATTATCATTCTTGGAACATAGTTTCAAAGCACTGAATCTTATTTTTCAATAACTTGGTTGTTGTTAAGGAGAGAGTCAGAGATGATTTGGTGCTACTCCAAATTTGCAGAGATTTTCACCTATGATTCATTCTAGAAAATATACAGTTTTAGCCTTTCAGTGTATGTCTTGGATGCACTTAGGGATTTAGTTATTTTTTTTCCGTAAAGATGAGCTGATATTTCACTCTCCTTGTGAAAACATCTCGGTGTTCCATTTCTTGAAAATATTTCCCTTTTCAGGTGAATTTGTTTCCCACTTTTCTTGAAAATCATCTGAAAATATATAATTAGTCTTTTTCTAGGCTCTATTCTGTTCCTTTGGAGAAGGAAATGGCAACCCACTCCAGTGTTCTTGCCTGGTGAATCCCAGGGATGGCAGAGCCTGGTGGGCTGCCATCTATGGGATCGCACAGAGTCGGACACGACTGAAGCGACTTAGCAGCAGCAGCAGCATTCTGTTCCTTTTGCCTGTCTTTGTCCTTTTATCAGTACCATGCTGTTTTGATTAGTATAGCCTTGTAATAATGCCTGAAAATCAAATTATATAAACCTTTTTCAATTTGATTTTTATTTATAATTTCATTGTCTAATCTATAAACATTTTTATAAGAATTATAATTAGTTCATCAATCCTCACATTAAAAAAAAATTCTTCCAGAATTTTTATTCTGATTGCAGAAATTTATTGAAAAATTTGGGGAAAATTTATGTTTTAACTACATTGACTCTCTAATTTGTTAAATATGGTATGCTCCCTCTACTTATTTAGATTTTCAATAATTCTTCTGACCAAGTTATTGAGGTTTCAGGACCAATCTTTCCAGTGAATATTCAGAGTTAATTTCCTTTAAGTTTGACTGGTTTCCAGTCAAATATATTTGAGAATCCCTAAATTGAAAACAAATTGAGACATACAGTAGTTTAAAGAACAATGACCTAGAGTTATATGTTCCTGTGAACTTATGGTTCTTAACATTTATCTCTGAAAATCAATTTTTTTCAAATAAAAAAATGGCAATAAATATAATTCAATAGTAAAACAAATATTTTATCTTTTCTTTTTAAAAGTGCTAAACCATTTAATGATATCTCACTTGCTTCCTTTGGTTTCCATTCAGAGGAGTTTTAAACTGGATGTATTTGCATTTCTAAGCTCCCAAACTTTAGATAAAGCAGTTGTCATTTTAAAATCAGTTATGTTTTCTATTGCTCACATATAATTTTTTTTGTTATTTTGTCACTCAGTTAAATTTAGAAGTACTTACTCTCAAGACCATCTGAATCAAGAGCATTAACCTTTTCTTTTTCACTTCCCTTATTTTTTTCTGACAAGTAATTGAAAAACATTAGAGTTAGAAAAGGGGAAATTTCCTATTCTCACATAGTTCATTAAATATCTAACATTTTAGCTTAATTTATGAAACATTAGTTTTTAAAAAATAATTTAGTTTATAGACTAGATAAAATTTATGCAATATGATAGCTATAAAGCCAGATTTTTTGCACAGAGGTCACAGCATATACATACACACTTAAACACACATTTATTCTCTGTGCACATACACATTATCACCAAGACGACTGCTACCACCATTTTTTGTAAATGTAAATGCAACTCAGTATTCTAGATATTTAGTGATTTCAGAGAATAAGGTTAATCAAATATTGGATTTAGGTCTGCTTATCTTAGAGTGCAGGTTCTGAAGGTGAGGAATAAGCCAAAGTTAGCAGCTTGCTACTGTTTCTTCTCTCAACCAGACTGTGGACTTCACTCTGCATGTTTGACCTTTCGTCTCATTCGTTACATCTACAATTAGTGTGGTTCAGTGCCCTTCTTGTCACTAGCTACTAATGAGATGTCAAGTCATCTTTAAAACTAGCTTAAATGCATCAGTGTCATTTGATGCCATTTTTTTGATCTGCTTTAGTATTATACCTGTTAAAGGAACACACAGATTGATATTTGGCACAGATGTCAATCAGATATCTGATGTTTTGCTCTTGTTAAATTTTAATACATTTTTTATGTGATTTATGGCTGGTGAGGTAATCTTTATATTCTCTTTATCATTTCATTCGGTTTTGCTTAATTCAAGGATAATTGCTTTATAAAGTATATTCTACCCTACAACAACAGGAATCAGTCATAACTATACACACACACACATACATACATACACATATGTGTGTGTGTGTATATATATATATACACATTTTCCCAACACTTGAGACTCCTTCCCATCTCGCTATCCCACCTAAATAAAAAATGTTAGTAATGCCCAAACTGGATGCTATGTGGCTAATGATAGGAATTTTCAAGTCCCTCAATATATTCACATATTTGCAGTTTTTCAAAACAATAAAATGTATTATATTTTATGATTTGTAAAGCATAAGATACATATAATTTGTCTACAGCCAGATATCCTGGAATGCAAAGTCATATGGGCCTTAGGAAGCATCACTGCAAACAAAACTCATGGAGGTGATGGAATTCCAGTTGAGCTATTTCAAATTCTAGTAGATTTGGAAAACTCAGTAATGGCCACAGGACTGGAAAGGGTCAGTTTTCATTCCAATCCCAAAAAAGGCATGCCAAAGAATGATCAAAATATGCATGCATATGATCAACACACATTAGCAAAAGAATGCTCAAAATTGTCCAAGCCAGGCTTCAGCAGTATGTGAACTGTGAGCTTCCAGATCTTCAATTTGGTTTTAGAAAAGACAGAGGAACCAGAGATCGAATTGCCAACATCCGCTGGATTGTGAAGAAAGCAAGAGAGTTCCAGAAAAATATCTACTTCTGCTTTATTGACTAGGCCAAATCCTTTGACTGTGTTAATCACAACTTACTGTGGAAAATTCTTCAACAGATAGGAATACCAGACGGCCTTTACTGGCTCCTGAAAAATCTGTATGCAGGTCAAGAAGCAGCAATTAAAAACAGACATGGGATAATGGACTGGTCTAAATTGGGAAAGGACTACATAAAGGCTGCATGTTTTCACCCTGCTTATTTAACTTATATGCAGAGTACATCATGAGAAATGCTGGACTGGATGAAGCACAAGCTGGAATCAAGATTGTCAGGAGAAATATCAATAACCTCAGATATGCAGATGACACCACCCTTATGGCAGAAAGTGAGGAGGAACTAAAGAGCCTTTTGATGAAGGTAAAAGAGGAGAGTGAAAAAACTGGCTTAAAATTCAACATTCAAAAAATGAAAANTATCAATAACCTCAGATATGCAGATGACACCACCCTTATGGCAGAAAGTGAGGAGGAACTAAAGAGCCTTTTGATGAAGGTAAAAGAGGAGAGTGAAAAAACTGGCTTAAAATTCAACATTCAAAAAATGAAAATCTTGGCATCTGGTTCATTACTTCATGGTAAGTAGATGGGAAAGCAATGGAAAGAGTAATATACTTTATTTTGGGGGACTCCAAAATCACTGCAGATGGTGACTGGAGCCATGAAATAAAAAAACAAACAAACAAACAAACAAAAAAAACACATTTGCTCCCTGGAAGAAAAGCTATGACCAACCTAGACAGCATATTAAAAAGCAGAGACATTACTTTGCCAACAAAGTTCTGTTTAGTCAAAGCTATGGTTTTTCCAGTAGTCATATATGTGTGTGAGACTATAAAGAAAGCTGAGTGCCAAAGAATTGAAGCTTTTGAACTGTGGTGTTGGAGAAGACTCTTGAGAGTCCCTTGGACTGCAAGGAGATCCAACCAGTCCATCCTAAAAGAAATCAGTCCTGAATATACATTCGAAGGACTGATGCTGATTCTGGAACGCCAATACTTTGGCCAACTGATGTGAAGAACTGAATCATTGTAAAAACCCCTGCTGCTGGGAACGATTGAAAGCAGGAGGAGAAGGGCACAACAGAGGATGAGATGGTTGGATGTCATCACTGACTCTAAGGATACGAGTTTGAATAAGCTCCAGAAGTTGGTGGTGGACTGACGTGCTGCAGCCCACGGGTTAGTAAAGAGTCAGACATGGTATGAGAAACTGAACTGAACTGAAGTAAAGTTGAAACAAAATATGTACATATAGTATATTGTAAGATTATTTTACAAAACAAAATATCAGAAATGCCCCATTTTTCAAAAATACGGTTATTGTTACAGAAGTCTGTATATATCTAATGGGTTCTCTTCTGTAATCAGGAAAAATATGGTTTCTTATCTTAAAATTAATGAGAACAAGTGCTTGAATTCTGGAAAGTCGAAAGAAACAATTCAGGACTATCATTAGTATGTATGGATGTGTTCAGTGATAAGAACAATGTATGTTATTAATATAGTAAGATAAATCAAATGAATGCATAACCACCTGCATAACTCTCAAATTTAAGAGTTGATTCTTCTATGGTTATTTGATCTTTCTAACTATCAGTACTTATCCTGGCCAAATTGACTGAGGTTAAAGTGAACTATTTTTCAAAAATGTGATTTTCATTCCAGCACTCCTTAAATGCTAACCTATGCTACATCTCTTATTACTTATCTGTTGTGTTTGTTTTATAGTCAACATTTCAAGAATGAATACATAACATGATTAATTTGTAGACAGAGCAAACCTTACAAAAGCATAATAAGGATAATACACCTGTATTTTTTTACACATCTGAAAACTATAATCGACAAAAATAACCATGTATTTTTGTATGGTTATACCTAAACTGGTTCTTAATTAGATGTTATAAATATAGCAAAGAATTTGCTCATGATACAAGCTATCAATTCAGTTCAGTCACTCATACTTTATGACTTTTTGTGACCCCATGTACTGCAGCACTCCAGGCTTCCCAGTCTATCACCAACTTCCAGAGCATGCTCAAACTCATGTCCATTGAGTCAGTGATTCCATCCAACCATCTCATCCTCTGTTGTTCACTTCTCCAAATGCCCTCAATCTTTTGCAGCAGGGTGTTTTCCAATGAGTCAGTTCTTCCCATCAGGTGGCCAAATATTGGAGCTTCAGCTTCAGCATCAGTCCTTCCAACCGATTTCCTTTAGGATGGGCTGGTTGGATCTCCTTGCAGTCCAAAGGACTCTCAAGAGTCTTCTCCCACATCACAGTTCAAAAGCATCAATTTTTTGGCTCTCAGATTTCTTTATGGTCCAACTCTCACATCTGTATATGACTACTGGAAAACCATAGCTTTGACTAGACGGATCTTAGTTGGCAAAGTAATGTCTCTGCTTTTTACTGTGTTAAATCAGTCAAAGCCTTTCTTCCAAGGAGCAAGCATCCTTTAATTTCATAGCTGCAGTCACCATCTGCAGTGATTTTG
>SJYX01016879.1:44662-70013 GCA_006410675.1 Oreotragus oreotragus
AGCTTTTAATTTTAATTAGATCCCATTTGTTTATATTTGCTTTTATTTCCAGTATTCTTCTCCCAGCAATCTTGATTCCAGCTTGTGTTTCTTTCAGCCCAGCGTTTCTCATGATGTACTCTGCATATAAGTTAAATTAAGCAGGTGACAATATACAGCCTTGACGTACTCCTTTTCCTATTTGGAACCAGTCTGTTGTTCCATGTCCAGTTCTAACAGTTGCTTCCTGACCTGCATATAGGTTTCTCAAGAGGCAAGTCAGGTGGTCTGGTATTCCCATCTCTTGAAGAATTTTCCACAGTTTATTGTGATCCACACAGTCAAAGGCCTTGGCATAGCCAATAAAGCAGAAATAGATGTTTTTCTGGAACTCTCTTGCTTTTTCAATGATCCAACAGACATTAGCAATTTGATCTGTGGTTCCTCTGCCTTTTCTAAAACCAGTCTGAACATCTGGAATTTCACAGTTCACGTACTGTTGAAGCCCAGCTTGGAGAATTATGAGCATTACTTTACTAGCAAGTGAGATGAGTGCAATTGTGCGGTTGTTTGAGCATTCTGTGTCATTGCCTTTCTTTGGGATTGGAATGAAAACTGACCTTTTCCAGTTCTGCGGCCACTGCTGACTCTTCCAAATTTGCTGGCATATTGAGTGCAGCACTTTCACAGCATCATCTTTCAGGATTTTAATTATCTCAACTGGAATTCCATCACCTCCACTAGCTTTGTTCTTAGTGATGCTTCCTAAGGCCCACCTGACTTCGCACTCCAGGATGTCTGCTCTAGGTGAGTGATCACACCATCATGATTATCTGGGTCCTGAAAGTCGTTTTTGTATAGTTCTTTTGTGTATTCTTGCCACCTCTTCTTAATATCTTCTGCTTCTGTTAGGTTCATACCATTTCTGTCCTTTATTTAATCTGATTCAGACTTGCCCTAAGAGTCCAGGAAACTCTGGCAGAGGCGTGGGTCAGCGATGGCCTGCTGCAGGGTTGGAGGTACTGAGTGCAGCAGAGCATGCATTGGATCTTTTGAAGGAGGTCACCAAGATCATGGCATCTGGTCCCATCACTTCATGGGAAATAGATGGGGAAACAGTGGAAACAGTGTCAGATTTTATTTTTGGGGGCTCCAAAATCACTGCAGATGGTGACTGCAGCCATGAAATTAAAAGACGCTTACTTCTTGGAAGAAAAGTTATGACTAACCTAGACAGTATATTCAAAAGCAGAGACATTACTTTGCCAACTAAGGTNAAACAGTGGAAACAATGTCAGACTTTATTTTTTTGGGCTCCAAAATCACTGCAGATGTTGACTGCAGCCATGAAATTAAAAGACGCTTACTGCTTGGAAGGAAAGTTATGACCAACCTAGACAGTATATTCAAAAGCAGAGACATTACTTTGCCGACTAAGGTCTGTCTAGTCAAGGCTATGGTTTTTCCTGTGGTCATGTATGGATGTGAGAGTTGGACTGTGAAGAAGGCTGAGTGCCGAAGAACTGATGCTTTTGAACTGTGGTGTTGGAGAAGACTCTTGAGAGTCCCTTGGACTGCAAGGAGATCCAACCAGTCCATTCTGAAGGAAATCAACCCTGGGATTTCTTTGGAAGGAATGATGCTAAAGCTGAAACTCCAGTACTTTGGCCACCTCATGTGAAGAGTTGACTCATTGGAAAAGACTCTGATGCTGGGAGGGATTGGCAGCAGGAGGAGAAAGGGACGACCGAGGATGAGATGGCTGGATGGCATCATGGACTCGATGGACATGAGTCTGAGTGAACTCCGGGAGATGGTGATGGACAAGGAGGCCTGGCGTGCTGCGATTCATGGGGTCGCAAAGAGTCGGACAGGACTGAGCGACTGAACTGAACTGAACTGAACTGAAGTCAACTCCACACTAAAAATATAGATAATAATTCTCAACACTGTTAAAACTAGTCTCCTCTAGCCTATCAAATTCTGACACAAAAGACTTGTTTTTGCAGATATTCTACAGTGCTCATTAGATGTCAAAATCACACTATCAGATCAAGGAATCAAGGCTGAAGTAAGTAAAAGTGTGGCCCAAAGTCTAACCTGGTGTCCTATGTGAATTTCACATCCTCTCAGGACTTTTACTTGATGGCTCAGTGGGTAAAGAATCTGCCTACAATTTAAGGGACATAAGAGACATGGGTTTGATCTGTGGGTTGGGAAGATACCTGGAGGAGGAAATGGTAACCCGCTCCTGGATTCTTGCCTGAAAAATCTGATGGACAGAGGAGACTGGTGGGCTCCCGTCCAAAGGGTCAGATCTCAGAGAACTGGCACAACTGAGCAGAACTGGCACAACAAAAGCACAGGACTTTTGCCTGTATTTCCAAATTGCATTACTCACATAAACTTCCTAAAGTTGATTCAAGTTGATTCACCCATGAAAGAGGTTAAAACATTTCTAATGTAAACTTGACATCCCTTAAAACAGAACAAATTTTGGCAGTAATTTAAACTAGTTGCAATCAAAACCAAAACAAAACAAACCAACAAACAAAACAATGCTGCTGAAAAGATGTCCTAATTAGTCTAAGTATGCTCAAAGAGCCACGTGAATCGTCCTATGTGATGACTGCTATTGTACAAAGACAAACAGGAACATCCTGGAACTTCAGTGATCAGAAAGACACAGCAACTAAAGAAATGCTGTCTTTTTATTTTTTGCCTACATTTGTATTTTTGTAGAACCAGCCATCTGTTTACTTTTACTTTTCTTATTACAAACAAAATAAATACTTTTTTTCATTCAATCCCATGTTACTTCCATCCAGAGTTTCAATAGACACTTCAATCTGAAAGTGGCCTTTGAAGAAACTACATATCTAGTGAAATGTTCCAGCCCTTTTCAGAAATAGTCTCAGAGTCTTTGTAAATGTCAAAGGAGACCCACAAATCTCAAACAGTTGCCAAAACCAGAATATCTCTGAATGTCACAGTGATGCTCAGCACAAGCCTACCATACAGGGCTTTTGTGTGAGTGTCAAATTCTGTCAGACTCATCTTAAAGAAACATAGCATTTTAAGAGAGGGTTCAAGAGGTTTAGGGTGAAATAATATTCATGTTGTGCATGGATTAACAGTTATTTCAGTTGACCATCATCAGGTTGAATAGAGGCACATTACTGCATTTCAATTTACAAGCACGTTTTTAAATAATTCTGTTTCTTCCCACAAAACTATGATTAATCACATTCCAATGCTCCATACGTAAGTAACCAGCTATTTCCGTTTTATTTTAAGCCACTGATGCTTTTTTGACATTTTACTTAGTGACATGGGTTAATTGAAAATTTATCAAAAGATTTCTGCAACTGGGATGCATTAAGTTACTATAGCAGCAAGTTAAGGGCTTCCTTGATGGTTCAAAAGGTAGAGAATTTGTCTGCAATTCAGGAGACCTTGGGTCAGGAAGAACCCCTGGAGAAGAGAATGGCAACCCATTGCAGTATTCTTACCTGGAAAACTACATGAACAGAGGATCCTGGACAGCTGGCATGGAGTTGCAAACAGTCAAACATGACAGAGTGACTAACTCTTTAACTTTCATAGCCACAAGTTAGTATTTCTAAGGAAATGTGTGGGCCTTGATATTACTCCCTAGCATAATATGACAAATTTAATCCACAGCACCATTTTACCAATTTGATATATAGGATATCACAAGAAGTCATCAGAAAATAATAGCTTTTTATTTGAATTGAATACTAGAAAGTATACATTCTTGGAAAATGCTTTTATTTATTTATTTTTAATTAAGGTTTTTCTTTGGGCCACATATATTTTCTCTTGCTTGCATCTTTTATTTAATTGAATCTTTTCAGTTTCTTCTATAAGTATTTATTAAAATGACATGGCTTTCAGAAAGGCCATATTTTATATGAGGTATGAGTAGTATTTTAGTTATTTCTTTTGACTGTTTATGACTACTAGATATTGCCAAAGAATTGATGCTTTGAACTGTGGTGTTGGAGAAGACTCTTGAGAGTCCCTTGGACTGCAAGGTGATAAAACTGGTCAATCCTAAAGGAAATCAACCCTGAATATTCCTTAGAAGGACTGATGCTGAAGCTGAAGGTCCAATACTTTGGCCCCCTGATGAAAAGAGGTGGCTCGTTAGAAAAGACCCTGAGGCTGGAAAAGATTAATGACAGAAGGGGATGACAGAGAACAAGATGGTTGGATGGCATCACTGACTCAATGGACATGAGTCTGAGCATGTTCCAGAAGATGGTGAAGGACAAGGAAGCCTGGCGTGCTACAGCCCACGGGGTTGCAAAGAGTTGGACATGACTGGGCGACTGAACAACAACTACATTAATAGCATCATTTTATTTTATTTATTTAATGTTTTTAGAACTTCCATTTTACTTTATTTTACTTTACAGTACTCTATTCGTTTTGGCAGAAGAATAAAGTCAAAGAGTTATTTCTTAAGGCAGCGTTATTATTATTATTTTTGTTGTTATAAACCAGTCAGTGATTTGGGAAGATGCTCAAAAATCATATATTGAACTTTTTTTTGGCATTTAATATCATTGAGCTTTTAAAAGGTTCTTTTTAAATGATGTATAATTAGCCACCTCATGCGAAGAGTTGACTCATTAGAAAAGACTTTGATGCTGGGAGGGACTGGGGGAAGAAGAAGAAGGGGATGACTGAGGATGAGATGGCTGGATGGCATCACGGACTCGATGGACGTGAGTCTGAGTGAACTCCGGGAGTTGGTGATGGACAGGGAGGCCTGGTGTGCTGCAATTCATGCGGTCGCAGAGTCTGACACGGCTGAGCGACTGAACTGAACTGAACTGAACTGAATCAGCTCAGTGATATTTATCTTTTAAATGATTTATAAATATTAACACATTGGTCTTCATAAATATACTCTTGTAAATTTAAAAGATGTGCTGCAATTCATGCGGTCGCAGAGTCTGACACGGCTGAGCGACTGAACTGAACTGAACTGAACTGAATCAGCTCAGTGATATTTATCTTTTAAATGATTTATAAATATTAACACATTGGTCTTCATAAATATACTCTTGTAAATTTAAAAGACTGTAACACTGAACCAGTGACCCAATATTTTATTTTATCAAAATGGAAAGATTTTGAACATATTAATTAGGCAATGACCATTTTTTAAATAAAACATGAGATAAAGTGCATATAAAGAGGAGCTCTTTTTAGTTTCACATAACTTAAAGTTGAAAATTCATCAGTTATTTCTAAACATGTATGTGTGTGCTCAGATGCTTTAGTCATGTTTGACCCTTCGTCACCCCGTGGATGGTAGCCTGCCAGGATCCTGTGTCCATGGGATCCTCTAGGCAAGAATAATGGAGTGGGTTGCCATGCCCTCCTCCAGGGGTTCTTCCCAACTCAGACTGAATCTGCATCTCTTATACCTCCTGCATTAGCAGGTGAGTTCTTTACCTTTAGAACCAACTGGGAAGCCCATCTCTAAACATAATCTTTAGCTATTTCTAGCTGAATGTCAAAGGGAAAAGAAAATGAAATATGATTCATAAAGTTTTTAATAAGTTTAATTGCAACAGATCATTTTTCTAGATTACTGGATGCTTGGGGCTGGTGCACTGAGATGACCCAGAGGGATGGTACGGGGAGGGAGGAGGGAGCAGAGTTCAGGATGGGGAACACGTGTACACCTGTGACAGATTCATGTTGATGTATGGCAAAACCAATACAATATCACTCCAGTATTCTGGCCTGGAGAATTCCATGGACTGTATAGTCCATGGGGTAGCAAAGAGTCGGACACAGTTAAGCAAGTTTCACTTTCATTAAGTTTTAAATATATTTTGAATTTTTAAAAATATATTCTGGACACAAGTCTTTAAGCAGATACATGTTATACAAATATTTTCTTCTGGTCTTAGTTTGTCTTTGCATTTTTAATAGTGTTTTTCAAAGGGCAGAATTCTTAATTTTCATAAAGTTCAGTTTGTCTTTTTTCTCCCTTAATGGATAATGCTGTTGTTGTTATAGCTAAGATATCTTTGCTCAGTATAATGTATAATTTTCTTTTGCTGCATTAAAACAGTCATCATAAAATTAATGGCTTAAACAACATAAGTGTATTATCTCACAGTTTATTAGGCCAGAAGTCCAGGCTCAGCTGGTTCCCCTGCGTAGAACCTCATCAGACTGGACTCAAAGTGTTATTAGGACTGTTCCTTTATGGAGGCTTGAGGGGCGGATCTGTTTGCAGGCTCATTAAGCTCAATCAAGAATTCAGTTCCATGCAGGTAGAGGACCTTATTTCTTTGCTTGCTGGGAGATGTGCTCAGCTTCTGAAGGCCACCTGCAACCTTTGGCTCACGGACCCATTTGTGTTTGAGTCAGCAACAGTATTGAGTCTCTCTCACCTTGGGAATCTTTCTTGTCTCTTTTTTTCTGTCACACCTGTCTTACTTAAAGTCAGCTGACTATGGACACGAATTACATTTACCTTAAAATTAAACCTAGATTAATGTTTGACTGATTAACTAATGACAGTAGCCTAACGAAGTGGACACATCAGAACCCATCATGCCCAGGATTGTAAGAATGTTCTCCCTAGGTTTCTCCTAGAATTCTTATACTTTTTATGGCTTATATCTAGGGCTATGATGCATGTTTATTTCTTTTTATGTGCATATGTCTTGACTTTTAACCACTTGTTACAACACAAGAGATTTTATCCGGCTAAGAAGCTTTTTTACCAGTAAAATATGCAGTAAGATGGTGAAGCTTGATACTAGGGGTTAGCAAGCTAGTAAATAGTTATTTTTATTTTTAGGGCAGGAAGGACAGCCTTTAATCGCTGGCTCTAATGGAAACCGTTTCTCAGGCCTGTGTTTTACTATGTCTTATTCTTGCAGATATCCTTCTTTCCAGAGTCAGGACAGCCAGAGTGCTTGAAGGACATGAGCTTGGAGTCAAAGAGTGGAGGCCGAGTTCAAAGGCGTTCTGCCAAGATAGCTGTATACCACCTGCAGGAACTGGCCTCTGCTGAACTGGCCAAGGAATGGCCTAAGAGAAAGGTGCTTCAGGATCTGGTACCTGATGATCGGAAGGTGCGGCAGAAACTTGTATTAATTTTGAACCATTATGTCTGATATTGTGCTTACTACATGCAGAAAGGTAAACACATTTGAATTACATGACAAACAGTATTTTGCTCCTTTATCCTCGGAGATGGAGTACATATGATCCAGCTTCAGTGTTTGAATTCATATAGGTCCTAGAGTGACAAGTCTTTTTCAGAAGTTCTTTAAGGAGCTCTCTTAATTTTAGACTACTTCCAGGGGAACCTGAATTCCCAGATTTTTGTTAGGTCTTTTCCCAGTGTGTTTTTACTTTGTTAGTTCATATGTAGTAGTTTAATGTTTAGTTTAGGTAAGAACTCCTCTTTTTTGTTTCAGTTTGTTTTTATAGCAGTAGACCTCCTCTTCCCACTTACTTTCTTTTCCCAAATAAAAGCTTATGCAAAACACCATTTTATATACTAAAAATAGAGTTGCACTGACTGGGGGTAATGAGCCCAAAAATGAAAGAAAAAAAACCTTAAAAGCAGCAAAGCAACTGAATATGTACAAGAGAACTCCCACAGGACTATCAGTTGACTTTTCAGCAGAAACTTTGCAGGCCAGAAGGGGGTGACATAATATATTTAAAGCCATGAAAAAACCTACAACCAAGTATCCTACCCATCAAGGCTGTCATTCAGATTTGAAGGTGAGAGAAAAGATTTTACAAGACAAGTAAAAGCTACAGGACTTCAGCACCACTAAATCAGCTTTGTAAGAGATGTTAAAGGGACTTAGGGATATATAAAACAAAAAGATGTAGAATATGTGTAAAACATTTGATGGGGGTAGAATAAAAATACAGGGTTGTTAGAATGCCTTCAAACTCAGGAGAACAGCAAGTATATACTTATATGTGGTTTGTTGTTGGGTTTCCTCTGGTGGCTCAGATGGTAAAGAATCTGCCTGAAGTTCAGGAGACCTGGGCTTGATCCCTGGGTTGAGAATAGCCCGTGGAGAACAGAATGGCTACACACTCCAGGATTCTTTCCTGGAAAATTCCATGAACAGAGGATCCTGGCTTGCTATAGTCCATACAGTCCCAAGAGTCAGACACAACTGCGCAACTAACACTTTTACTTCCAAGGATTGCTA
Organism: Oreotragus oreotragus; assembly: GCA_006410675.1. NCBI lineage: Eukaryota > Metazoa > Chordata > Mammalia > Artiodactyla > Bovidae > Oreotragus > Oreotragus oreotragus. The sequence goes on from SJYX01016879.1 coordinate 52,882, forward strand.
TATGTAAACCTCTTGATAACCACAAACCAAAAATCTGCAATAGATAAACATGAAAAAAGAGAAAGGAATCCAAAACTGTCACTAAAGATAGTCATCAAATCACCAGGGAAGAGAGCAAAAGAAGATAAAGGAACAAAGAAGAATAGATAACCTGAGAAAAGTTAATTAAACACAGTAAGTACATATCTGTCAATAATTACTTTAGATGTAAATGGACTAAATATTCCAATCAAAAGGCAAAGTGACCGAATGGATATGAAAATAAGATCTGTATATATGCTGTGTAAGAGAGACTCATTTAATATATGACTGACTGAAAGTGAGGGGATGAAAAAAGGTATTCCATGCAAATGGAAACAGAAAGAACGTTGTTCAGTACTTATATCAGACAAAATAGAACTTAAAGACTGTAACAAGAAGCAAAGTACATGACATAATGATAAAGGAATCAATCCAACAAGAAGACATAATAATTAAAAGTAGATATTCACTCAGGGTGCTCATGCTCAGTTGTATCCAGCTGGACTGTAGCCCACCACTCTCCTCTGTCCATGGGATTTTCCAGGCAGGAATACTAGAGTGGATTGCCATTTCCTCCTCCAGGGGATCTTCCTGACCTAGGGATTGTCTCCTGCATTGCAGGCAGAGTCTTTATCCGCTGAGCCATTGGGGAAACCTGTTAAATACATGAAACATAAAAATACTGTGTATTTGGTTGCTTTTGGATGGAATATATATATTTAATATATAAAGTCTGTGTGGTATAATGTGTCATTTAAGGTGACTTTTCCTTATTGATTTTTGGTCTGGATGATCTGTCTGTTGATGTAAATGGGGTGTTAAGATCCCATGCTGATACTGTGTTATGGTCAGTTTCTCCATTTTTGTTTGTTAAATACATAAAGCAAATATTAACAACCAGTTCTGTACTCTGATTTATCAAAGGTTCTTTAGTTTACCTTCCTTACTTCCCCTATTACCTCTATAGACTTGGTTCTGTCTTTCTATCTGAGAAAATCAGCTTCCTTTCAGATTCTTTGATTTTTCAAGTAGGAGGATTCTTTACTCACCAGAAATGCAACTATCTGTTACCGTTGGTGAACTTTGTAAGAACTGTCTCTGCAGATGTTAGAACTCTTTTCTGGAAACTAGTTAACAGGACTTCTCTGGTGGTCCAGTGGTTAAAACTGTGCTCCCAATACAGGGGCTTTGAGTTCAGATCCCTAGTTGGGAAAGTAAGATCCCGCATGGCTCAAAGCATGGTCAAAAAAATAAGTCACTGGAAACCAGTTATAAGTTGTAAGAAGAGACCAACTGGTGTCAAAACATGTGAAAGGAAGTGCTGGGAATAATTCTAATTTTGTAGTATAAGGAAATAATAGATGTTCTGTTCTCTGAGTCTCTCACATTCTTTCAGGTTGAACCTTAAGGTTTTGGTGTTAGAATTTTTTGAATATCAAAAATTAACATGATCTCATTGAAGAAAAATGATAAATGCAGATAAGCAGGAATAAAATAAAAATCATTCAAAATTCTAGCACCCAGAGAATACTGCTATTAACATTTTGATTTCTATCTTTTGACCTATATACATATATTTGTATTAAATATATAATATATGTATTTCTTGAGTATAATGTATACATATATAGAGAGAGGACATATCTGTATTGCTTTCTCTCTCTTTTGTAACAGATATTTTTACTGTATAATGCTCTGTCACTAGCTTTTTTATTTTCAACTTAAGCTGAAATGTTATATCTGAAAGTCTCCTGTCTTCTGTTAAAAGTCAAACTTTTTAAAGACAAAACAGTAGGCAATGTTTTGAAGCATAAATAATATGTTTTAGGAACTTAAAAGGATCTTAAGATCCTTAAGATTTTAAGTTGGAACTTAAGATCTGACTTGATGAGCATGATTTTGAGCAATCTCTGGGAGCTGGTGATGGACAGGGAAGCCTGGTGTGCCATGTTTTTTGTGTATGAAAATATACTTCTATAACTCCAGAATTACATGACCTGAAGAGCTCACATAATTCTCTTACTTATGGGATATTTTGGTTGAAAGTTAAGTTCCTCCAATAAAATGTTTCCTGTCTTACAGTTAAAATATACTCGTCCTGGGCTACCGACCTTCAGCCAAGAAGTACTACACAAATGGAAGTCAGATATCAAGAAGTATCATCGCATTCAGTGTCCTAACCAGGTGGTTCTTTCTCTTTCATCTAGTCATTAAATGTTGATCAAGTATCTGCTGTTGTTTCAGTTATTTATTCCTTTGTGACAAAGCACGTGAATCTTAAAGAGTTAAAACATTGATTACTTTATTAACAGTTCTGTAAATCACCAGTTCTATCCACACTCGGAGGGCAGTTGTATTAATACATGGTATCAGCTGGAATCATTTATGGGTTGCTTTTAGCTGGAAGTTCTGAGTGTTGAATGGCTTCTAAGCAGCCACTTCAGCTGGGATAATGGCTGCCCATATGGCCTCTCTATCTTGCATTGTAGTTGGGTTACCAGCAGGATACATGGTGACTGAATTCTCCAGAAGAATATTCCAAGAACATAAAGAAAAAGCTCAGATCTCTTAGGCCTAGCTTCAGAATTTGTTCAGCATCATTTTCATAGCATGCTGTTTGTCAAAGGCATCACAGGACTTAGGCAGTTTCAAAGGGAGGGTGTATGACTCATTTTCTGATTGGAAAAGTGGCATAGAATTTCCCGCCATCATCAATCAACTGCAATTGTATATGCAGTGCTTTGGGGAGGAGTAGATACATGAGAGACATTTGTACTAGAGAAAGTTAATTTTTGCAAAACCTGAGCATACAATTTTTTGTGTGTTTCTAAATATCGGAAAAGCACCAGAGAAGAAAATGTTATAAGCTTTATTAAGCAGCTTGCTTATCTCTTTTTCTTTTACCTCTTTTACCTCTTCTCTGGTGTGCATATGTTTCTGTGTGGTTGTGGTGCAATTTATTTGACCTCTTCCTCCTGAGGGTAGAGTGGGTTAATGTGAATGTCCAGATTGCTAAGAAAATGATGCTATTTGGTGTCATCTTCACATACTTTCTTCTTCTCTTTTACAGGGTTGTGAGGCTGTCTACAGTAGTGTATCTGGTCTTAAAGCTCACCTGGGCTCTTGTACATTGGTTTGTAACATTCTGAACTATTTATCTGAACATGACCTCTAAAATAGTCTGACATGGAAGAGAATTCAGATTTGGTGAACAGCTAGTTATCCTGTTGTCTATTATCTTCAAAGACTGGTTTAGTTTTTTTGTGTGTGTCCCCAAAATTCTTGGTCTGTTACTAGGTGGGATACCAGGGCATGCCAGAGATGCAGAATAGCCCAAAATAGCCATAAGTCATATCAGTGAAAAAATCTGGAGAAAAATACATAGTTCTCAGTGCCTATCAGGGATTTAACTTTTTCCACTTGAGCCTATGCTACACTGGGCCTGCCCTGCTTTACTGGGCCTTCAGCTTCCTAGAATCAACTTAACATGTGTTTGTCTAAATTGGTGAAGATCTCCAGAGCCATCTGAACTATACTGTCTTCCAGCAATGGGAGATGGGATCCCTGGATGTCAGGTTCACAGCCATTCACCTCACTGAATCTTTTCCATGTTGACCCAGGGGCCCTATAGCCCACTAGCCCTGGGATTGCTGCCACTTCCATTCCTGTTGAGCAGTATCTGCTCACATAAAATGAGCACCATGGAAACCTGAAACTTCAGGAGGGGAGAGAAGTCTTAATTCAAGGCAACAAGGGAGTGGTAGGCTCCCAAACCAGACCTGTGCAAGAATGCTTAGGGGTTTGTCATCTTGATCCTAGTCTGAGTCATTCAGCTAGGTCTTATGGAGGGTGCTCTTCTAATTCTGGATTACCAAGGCATTCTTTACAGCAGTGGATTGATTCTAGTGGGAAGAATTACATGTTGGTCCCTCACTGAACTTAAGGAGTTTGATCATTTAGGCGGAGAAACCTGGAAGGAAGTGGAAAACAGGGAAAATAGAAGAATGTGACATCTTACATAATAAAATCAGGGAACTTGAGATTGTGTTGGGGGCTTAGTGGGGCCAGTGTTTGGTGTAGAGTTGCATTAGAATAGATGGATTATGGTAATAGTATACCCAAATGAGTTTTCCTAAATGTATTGCTGTTCTTCACTTTGCTGAAGTTGTATTTTCTCTTTTCATCTCTAATAGTCCCTACCCATTCCCCAGGTGGCACATGTGGCTTTTTGGAAGGGTACTATTAATTATTTAACATGTAATGGTGTACTTTAACTTTTATCTAGCTTGTTGTCTTCTCCGTACTTTGAGGAAGGGAGGGTCTCTGCTGGCACTAAGTTGCTTATCTCCTGAATTAGCAGTTTACTTGTGCTGTAACCATTATTTGTAGGTGTGACTTAGGATAGGCTTAAAGTGCTGGATGTGATTTGAGTTCAGACAATAAATTGTATTTTTCCAATATTGTAAATATATGTATGCATATATATATATGTGTGTGTGTATACACACACTCACACACACATGGATACATACATTACTATTTGGGATTTTCCTAAATTTGTTCCTAAATTGACCAGTCTTGCTTTTTTTTTCTTTCTTGAAAATAGGGAACGTTTGTGGCTGGAAAATACAAGTGTCTTCTCTGTCAGAAAGAATTTGTGTCAGAGAGTGGTGTCAAGTATCACATCAACTCTGTCCACGCTGAGGTGAGGGTCCTTTTTTCCCACAATTTCATAATCTTGTGAACCCCATGACTGTGCCACAAGGGCATGTGGATTTTTTGACTGTTACTTTGGGCTGGGACTGTCAAGAAAAACTAAAGGGTCTACTGGACTCATTAGAGTTAAAAGACTTCCTTAAATCAGATGTAGACTAGTATTTTTCTATGAAAGCATTTGGGCTTCTTTGGTTTCTTGGCTGGTAAAGAATCTGCCTGCAATGCAGGAGACCCTGGTTCGATTCCTGGGTCAGGACGATCTCCTAGATAAGGGAATGGCAACCCACTCCTGTGTTTGGGGGCTTCCCTGGTGGCTCAGACAGTAAAGTATCTTGCCTGCAATATGGGAGACCTGGGTTTGATCCTTGGGTTGGAAAGACCCCTTGGAGAAGGGAATGGCTACTGACTCCAGTATTGTAGCCTGGAGAATTTCATGGACAGAGGAGCCTGGCATGCTACAGTCTGTGGGGTCACAAAGAGTTGGACACGACTGAGTGACTTTGAGAGTCCCTTGGATTGCAAGGAGATCCAACCAGTCCATTCTGAAGGAGATCAGCCCTGGGATTTCTTTGGAAGGAATGATGCTGAAGAAACTCCGGTACTTTGGCCACCTCATGCGAAGAGTTGACTCATTGGAAAAGACTGATGCTGGGAAAGATTGGGGGCAGGAGGAGAAGGGGACGACAGAGGATGAGATGGCTGGATGGCATCACGGACTTGATGGACGTGAATCTGAGTGAACTCCGGGAGATGGTGATGGACAGGGAGGCATGACGTGCTGCGATTCATGGGGGTCACAAAGAGTCGGACACGACTGAGCAACTGAACTGAACTGAGTGACTTTGACTCACTCACTCATGAAAGCATTTGAAATAACTGACTATGAGCAGCCCTGATTCTTCTAATTAGCTTGTGTGCATGGGCTCAGTTGCGTCTGACTCCTTTGTGAGCTCATGGAGTGAGGCCCACCAGGCTCCGCTGTCCATGGGATTTCCCAGGCAAGAATACTGGAGTGGGTTGCCATTTCCTTCTCCATGGGATCTACCCGACACACAATTGAACTCACGTCTCCTGTGTCTCCTGCTTTACCACTGAGCCACCTGGGAAGCCCTCTGATTACCTGAAGTCTAGTTAAACTAGGCATTTGACAGCTGCATTTACACCTTTGGAATTCTTGTTTCACAGCAATGTCTATACTCCTGTTTTCTGGTATTCCAACATCTTTGAGCAACCTGTTTTGAATATTGTTGAAATACTGCATAGAAACAATGTAAAAGATGTTATTGAGAGAACTGAGGTAATTTGAATACTAACTATACTACAAAGTGATAGTAATGAGTCATTGTTAATATTCTAAAATGTGATAACTGTATTGTAGTTATACAGGGAATGCCCTTGTTCTTAGGCAGTTACATGACGTTTTTAGGAATAAAGTATCATGTTGATAACTAAACTGAAGATGGTTCAGAGGAAGGAAGGAAGGGAGAGTTGGAGGGAGGGAAGGAAAAGAAGAGAAATTAACATTGGTCAGTCTAGGTGTTCATTGAACTATTGTAAATTTTGTGGAAAGTCTGTAAGTTTTCAAAATTAAAATCTTAAAAGTTGAAAATGCTTTAAGTTCAGAAGGTCAAGAGTTTTCTCTTGGGGAAAGTTTTTAGGAGTCCAGATGAACAGAGAATTTGTTTACTATAGAATAAATCCGTTATTGCAAAAGCTCAAGGAGTAGAGTGTGCATTCTCTTGGCATATTTTACTGAAGAAACTATTTTTGCCTGCTGGGGAAAAATAGCAAGCCCCTGCAGCAGTTCTCTGCCCTCAGATGTAATGGTTCTTAGCCATGTGGGCTTCAGTTCAGTTGCTCAGTCGTGTCCGACTCTCTGTAACCCCATGGACCGCAGCACTGCCTGTCCATCACCAACTCCCAGGGTCCATCCAAACCCATGTCCATTGAGTTGGTGATGCCATCCAACCATCTCATCCTCTGTCATCCCCTTCTNATGTATTTGTTGGGCACATATCTATAAAGCTGACATAGCTATTGATCATCTTCATCAGTTCAGTTCAGTCACTCAGTTGCATCCCTCTCTTTACGACCCATGGACTGCAGCACGCCAGAATTCCCTATCTTTCACCAACTCTCGGAGCTTGCTCAAACTCATGTCTATGGAGTCAGTGATGACATCCAACCATCTCATCCTCTGTCATTCCCTTCTCCTCCTGCCTTCAATCTTTCCTAGCAGCAGGGTCTTTTCCAATGAGTTAGATCTTCACATCAGGTGGCCAATGAATCTTCATTCAGTCCTTCCAATGAATATTCAGGGTTGATTTCCTTTGGGATTGATTGGTTTGATCTCCTTGAAGTCTAAGGGACTCTCAAAAGGCTTCTCAAACACCACAGTTCAAAAGTATCAATTATTTGCCACTCAAATTTCTTTATGGTCCAACTCTCATATCTTTCCTGATAGCTCAGTTGGTAAAGAATCCACTTGTAATGCAGGAGACCCTGATTTGATTACTGGGTTGGGAAGATCAGTGGAGAAGGGATGGACTACCCACTTTGGTATTCTTGGGCTTCCCATGTGGCTAAGCTGATTAAGAATCTGGCTGCAATGTGGGAGACCTGGCTTCAATCCCTAGATTGGGAAGATCCGCTGGAGAAGGAAAAGGTTACCCACTCCAGTATTCTGGCATGGAGAATTTCATGGATTGTACAGTCCATGGGGTCACAGAGAATCAGACACAACTGAATGACTTTCACTTTCACTCACATCCATACATGAGTACCTGGAAAACCATAGTTTTTACTAGATGGACCTTTGTTGGCAAAGTAATGTCTCTGCTTTTTAACATGATGTCTAGTTTGGTCAGAGCTTTACTTCTAAGAGGCAAGCATCTTTTAATTTCATGGCTGCAGTCACCATCTACAGCAATTTTGGAGGCCAGGAAAATTATGTCTGTCACTGTTTCCATTGTTTCTTCATTTATTTTCCATGAAGTGATGGGACAATATGCCATGGTCTTTGTTTTCTGAATGTTGAGTAGCAAGCATCTTTTAATTTCATGGCTGCAGTCACCATCTACAGCAATTTTGGAGGCCAGGAAAATTATGTCTGTCACTGTTTCCATTGTTTCTTCATTTATTTGCCATGAAGTGATGGGAAAATATGCCATGGTCTTTGTTTTCTGAATGTTGAGTTTTAAGCCAGCTTTTTCACTCTCCTCTTTCACCTTCATCAAGAGGCTTTTAGTTCTTCACTTTCTGCCATAAGGGTGGTGTTATCTGCATATCTGAATTTACTGATATTTCTCCTGGCAATCTTGATTCCAGCTTGTGCTTCATCCAGCCCAGCATTATCAGAGAAATCCATAGATCCTAATTTTTGTTATCATCACATACTCAAACTTTTTATATCTTAAATATGGGTGTTGATTAAAAGTTCTTTGTTGAATTTCCAATATATTCTCTGAAATTTTGCCTTTTGTTTCTTGGTACCTCTATCAAAACTTCTAATTTAAAATTTTAATTTAAGTCATACTATACAGTAATTCCACTCCTAGATATTCTTGTGAAGAATATGAAAACACTATTTCAAAGGGATATATGCACTCCACTGTTCATTGTTCATTGTAGCATTATTTACAATAGCTGAAATATGGAAGCAATCTAGTGTCCCTCAACAGATGAATGGAAAATGCATATATATATATATATATATATATATATGATGGAACATTATCCAGCTGTTAAATAAAGAAGGAAATTTTTCCATTCTCACCATCATGAATGGCTCTGGAGGAAATAATTATGCAAAGTAGAATAATTCAGACAGAGAAAGACTGATACTGTTTCCATTTATGTTTGGAATCTAAAAAATAAAACAAATGAACAAATAGAATAAGACAGAAACAGACTAACAGAAGCAGAGAACAAACTAGTGGTTGCCAAAATAAAGACAATGGGGAGGGGGTGCAAAATAGGTCAAGGGGATTGTCATACAAACTATCAGTTATGCATGGGATAAGGAATATAGTTGCTAATATTATAGCAACTTTGAATAGCATGTAATCTATAAAAATATGGAGTTATGTTGTACACATAAAACTAATATATAGAACTAACATTATGTCAGCTATATCTCAATACAAATAAAAGTATGTGTTATTACAAAGATATCGGCCCACTAAAGGCAAAGCGCTCATTGAAAAGACCCTGATGCTGGGAAAGTTTGAAGGCAGGAGGAGAAGGGAACAACAGAGGATGAGATGGTTGGATAACATCACTGACTCAATGGACATAAGTTTGGGTAAACTCTGGGAGTTACTGATGGATAGGGAGGCATGACGTGCTGTAGTCCATGAGGTTGCAGAGAGTCAGACACAACCGAATGACTGAACTGAACTGAAAAGCAATGGAATAGAGAACTTCTAAAATTCTCATGATGTTTATCTAAAAAATATTTTGGTAAATTTACTTGAGAGATATTTTGGCAAATTTTCCAGTAAACATGTACACATGTGAGAGCTGGACAATAAAAATGGCTGAGCACCAAAGTGTCTTTAAACTGTGGTGCTGGAGAGGGCTCTTGAGACAGGAAGGAGATCAAACAAGTCTATCTTAAAGGAAATCAATCCAGAATATTCATTGGAAGGACTGATACTGAAGCTCCAATACTTTGACCACCTGATGTGAAGAGCCGATTCATTGGAAAAAAACCTGATGCTGGGAAAGATTGAAGGCAGGAGAAGAAGGGGATGACAGAGGATGAGATGGTTGGATGGCATCACTGACTCAATGGACATGCCTTTGAGCAAACTCTGGGAGATGGTGAAGGACAGAGAAGCCTGATGTGGTGCAGCTCATGAAGTTGCAAAATGTTGGACATAACTGGGCAAGTGAACAACAACTTGAGAGAAAGAAAGACAGGAATAGAAAGAGTAACAAAAAGCAGAGTAGTAAAGAATAATAGGGGCTTCCCTGGTGTCTCAGATTGTAAAAAAATCTGCCTTCAATCCTGGAGACCTAGGTTCAATCTCTGGGCTGGGTGGATCCCTTGAAGAAGGGAGTGGTAACCCACTCTAATATTCTTGCCTGGAGAATTCCATGGACAGAAGAGCCTGGTAGCAGGCTATATTCCATGGGGTCACAAAGAGCTGGACAGGACTGAGTGATGAACACACACACACACAAAGAGTAAGACATAACAAGTAACAACACAAAGAGCTGAATTATTGTAGCCTCACACTTTGTACTGATTCAATCATTTATTGGTCTATTCTTAGTTAACGCTTCAGAAATGAATCAGAAATTGTCTTCCTGACTGATAATTGTCTCAACTGATGCATAACAGAGATAGGAATGAGGTAAAATCTAAGATATTATTCTATGCATTATAATTAGTGAAAGTCAAGTTCACTCATATTTTCAGATGATGAGAAAAACTCATTTAATTGCCTCAGTACAGAGAATAACACTAGCATACATACAAACACACACACACAACAAAGTTACTTGGTAAGTCAGTAAAAAAAAGTAGAGCAGTAGTCATAACTATGATAAAGGTGAAAGTGAAAGTTAAGTGAAAGAAGCTCAGTTGTGTCTGAATCTTTGCAACCCCGTGGACTATATCATCCATGGAGTTCTCCAGGCCAGAATATTGCAGTGGGTATCCTTTTCCTTCTCCAGGGGATCTTCCCAACCCAGAGACTGAACCCAGGTCTCCCACATTCCAGGCGGATTCTTTACCAGCTGAGCCACAGTTTTTGGAAAAATATGATTCTGCATAAATTCCTGTTTAAAATAAAAGATAGATAATTTGTGCTTTAGAATCTAGATACTTAAACCAAGCTGGCTCAGGAAAAGAGTGCTTTTCAATATAAATCCTTTCTCTTATTCAAAGTGGTTAGCTAACATATTTTCTCTACTAATTTGAATTCAACCAGTCCTGAATTCTTGGAGCATTTTCAGAATCTTGGGGAGGAGAAACAGCTCTTCTTGATTAGAAGGCTGATGAAATCTAACTTAAGATTCCTAATTATTTGCTAATTAAGTGTGAATATGTCCAAATTCTTTATGCAATGTAGGAAAATGAGGTAACATTAAATATGGAAAAACAGCAGTTGTAAAATATTATAAAATACACAATTGTTTGTTCAAATCTTGAAATAATCTTAATAATAAGGATTGCATAGATGATTTCCTAAGGAAATCTTTGAGAACTTCTGCCTTAAAACTGATTCCATAATTGGAATAAGAGAGTCAGACATTCTGCATTCAGTGCTTTAGCTTGAAGGCTTAAAAAGAGCTTCAAAATATTTGTTGGTTTGTTTCTGGTAACAATTTTGAGATTGTCCCCAAGTATGGCATTTCAGACTCCTTTGTTAACTATGAGGGCTGCTCCATTTCTTCTAAGAGATTCTTTCCAAAGTAGTATATATAATGGTCAGCTAGATTAAATTCTTCTGATCCTGTCCATTTTAGTTCACTGATTCCTAAAATGTTGATGTTCACTCTTGTCATCTCCTGTTTGACCACTTCCAATTTGCCTTGATTCATGGACTTAACATTCCAGGTTCCTATGCAATGTTGTTCTTTACAGCATTGGACTTTACTTCCATCACCAGTCACATCCACAACTAGATGTTGTTTTCAGTTTGGCTCTGTCTCTTCATTCTTTTTGGAGTTATTTCTCCACCATTATCCAGTAGCATGTTGGGTACCTACCCACCTGGGGAGTTTATCTTTCAGTGATTTGTCTTTTTGCATTTTCATGCTGTTTATGGGGTTCTCAAAGAAATACTGAAGCTTTTTCCCATTCCCTTCTTCAGTGGACCATGTTTTGTACGAAATCTCCAATAACCTATCCCTCATGGATGCCTCTACATGGTATGGCTCATAGTTTCATTGATTTAGTCAAGGTTGTGGTCTATGTGATTAGTTTGATTAGTTTTCTGTGATTGTGATTTTCATTCTGTCTGCCCTCTGATGGAGAAGGATAATAGGTTTATGGAAGCTTCCTGATGGGAGAAACTGACTGTGGAGGAGACTGGGTCTTGTTCATCAGACCAAGCAGGACCAAACTCAGTAATTCTTTAATCAAATATTCTGCTGATGGATGGGGATGTATTCCCTCTATCTTGTTTGACCTGAAACCAAACTATGGTAGAGGTAATGAAGATAATGATGACCTCCTGAAGTTGAAAGTTCTATAAATACCTACAAGACCTTATAAAATTAACAAATACCAAAAAAAAAAAAATGTACTTTTCATCATAGTGGACTGGAATGAAAAAGTAGGGAGTTAAGAGATACCTGTAGTAACAGGCAAGTTTGGCCTTGGAGTACAAAATGAAGCAAGGAAAAGGTGAACAGAGTTTTGCCAAGAGAATGTACTGATCATAGCAAACACCTTCTTCCAACAGCACAAGAGACAGCTCTACACATGGACATCACCACATGGTCAATATAGAAATCAGATTGATTATATTCTTTGCAGCTGAAGATGGAGAAACTCTATCTATATAGTAAGCAAACACAAGACTGGGAGCTGACTCTGGCTTAGATCATGAACTCCATATTGCTAAATTCAGAATTAAATTAAAGAAAGTAGGGAAAACCACTAGACCATTCAGGTTTGACCTAACTCAGATCGCCTACAATTATACAGTGGAAGTGACAAATAGATTCAGGGATTAGATTTGATATATAGTGTGCCTGAAGAACTATGGACAGATGTTCATGATATTGTACAGTGATCAAGATCCTCCTTAAGAAAAAGAAATGCAGAAAGGCAAAATGGTTGTCTGAGGAGGCCTTACAAATAGCTGAGAAAAGAAGAGAAGCTAAAGGCAAAGGAGAAAAGGAAAGATATGCCCAACTGAATGCAGAGTTCCAAAGAATAGCAAGGAGAGATAAGAAAGGCTTCCTCAGTGGTCAATGTAAATAGGGGAAAATGAAAGAATGGGGCAGACTAGATATCTCTTCAAGAAAATTATAGATACCAAGGGAAGACTTCATGCAAAGATGGGCACAATACAGGACAGAAGTGATATGGACCCAACAAAAGCAGAAGATATTAAGAAGATGTGGAAAGAATACACAGAAGAACAAAACAAAGAAAAAGAATATCTTAATGACCCAGATAACCACAATGGTGTGATCATTCACCTAGAGTTAAGTGGGTATGAGGAAGCATCACTACAAGCAAAACTAGTGGAGGTGATGGAATTCAGGTTGAGCTATTTCAAATCCTCAAAGATGATGCTGTCCAAGCGCTGCACTCAATATGCCAGCAAATTTGGAAAACTTAGCAGTGGCCACAGGACTGGAAAATGTCAGTTTTCATTCCAATCCCAAAGAAAGACAATGCCAAACAATGTTCAAAATATCGCATAATTGTACTCATCTCACACGCTAGCAAAGTAATGCTGTAAATTTTCCAAGCCAGGATTCAACAGTGTATGAACCAAGAACTTCAATATGTTCAAGTTGGATTTAAAAAAGACAGAAGAACCAGAGATCAAGCTGCCAACATTCTTTGGATCATTAAAAAAGCAAGAAAATTCCAGAAAAACATCCACTTCTGCTTTATTGATTATGCCAAAGCCTTTGGCTGTGTGGATCACCACAAACTGTTTAAAATTTTTAAAGAGATGGGAATACTGTACCACCTTACCTGCCTCCTGAGAAATCTGTATGCAAGTCAAGAAGCAACAGTTAGAACAAGACATGGAATGAGAGACTGATTCAAAATTGGGAAAGGAGTACATCAAGGCTGTAATTGTCACCCTGCTTATTTAACTTATATACAGAGTACATAATGTGAAATGCTGGGCTGGATGAAGCACAAGCTGGAATCAAGATTGCCGGGAGAAATATCAATAACCTCAGATATGCAAAAGACACGAACTTTATGGAAGAAAGTGAAGATGAACTAAAGAACTTTTTGATGAGGGTGAAAGAGAAGAATGAAAAAGCTGGCTTAAAACTCAACATTCAAAAAGCTAAGATAATGGCATCTGGTCCCATCCTTTCATGGCAAATAGATGGGGAAACAGTGATAATAGTCACAGACGTTATTTTCCTGGGCTCCAAAATCACCGCAGATAGTGACTGCAGCCATGAAATTAAGACTCTTGCTCCTTGGAAGAAAAGCCCTGACCAAACTAGACAGCATATTTAAAAGCAGAGACATTACTTTGCTGACAAAGGTTCATCTAGTCAAATCTATGATGTTTCCAGTAGTCACGTGTGGATGTGAGAGTTGGACTAAAAAGAAAACTGAGTGCAGAAGCATTAATGTTTTTTAACTGTGGTGTTGGAGAAGACCCTCGAGGTTCCCATAGACAGCAAGGAGATCCAACCAGTCCATCCTAAAGGAAATCAGTCCTGAGTGTTCATTTGAAGGACTGATGATGAAGCTGAAGCTCCACAACTTTGGCCACCTGTTGTGAAGAACTGACTCATGGAAAAGACCCTGAATTTGGGAAAGATTGAAGGCAGGAGGAGAAGTGGATAACAGAGGGTGAGATAGTTGGATGGCATCACTGACTTGATGGACATGAGTTTGTGTAGGCTCTAAGAGTTGTTAAAGGACAGGGAAGCCTGGAGTGCTGCAGTCCATGGGGTGGCAAAGAATTGGACACAACTAAGTGACCGAGCTGAACTGAACTTCTGGTAACATGGAAACAAGATTGGCCTATAGTAAATGAAGTTGAGGTGCTAGTACTCTCTTAATATATTAAGAAGAAGGCTTCCAAAAACAAGAGTATTGTAGTGCTAGAGTGTTGTTGTTGTTTTGTTGCTAAGTCATGTCTGAATCTTTTTGACCCTGTAGGCTGCAGCACGTTAGGCTCCCCTATCCTTCACTATCCACAGGAGTTTGCTCAAATCCATGTACACTGAATCACTGATGATATATAACCATCTCATCCTCTGACATCCCTTTCTTCTCCTACCTTCAATCTTTCCCAGCATCAGGGTCTTTTCCACTGAGTCAGCTCTTTGTATCAGGTGACTAAAATATTGGAGTTTCAGCTTCATCATCAGTCCTTCCAATGAATATTTAGGGTTCATTTCCTTAGGATTAATTGTTGGATCTCCTTGCAGTCCAAGGGGCTCCCAAGAATCTTTTCTAGCATCACAATTTGAAAGCAACCATTTTTTGGCACTCAGCTTTCTTTATGGTACAACTCTTACATCTGCACATGACTACTGGAAAAACCATAGCTGTGACTAAGTTAAAGTCTTTCAGTTGTGTCGGACTCTTTACAACCCAATGGACTATACCATCCATAGAATTCTCCAGGCCAGAATATTGAAGTGAGTGGCTGTTCCCTTCTTCAGGATCTTCTCAGCCCAGGGATGGAACTCAGGTCTCTCACATTGCAGGCAGATTCTTTACCAGCTGAGCCACCTGGGAAGCCCTTTGATTAGATGGATCTTTGTCATCAGAGTGATGTCTCTGCTTTTTAATATGCTGTCTAGGTTTGTCATAGCTTTCCTTCCAAGGAGCATGCATATTTTAATTTAATGACTTCATCACCATCCATAGTGTTTCTGGAGTGTTACAGCAAATTTAGCTTATAAGTCCTGTTCACTCACCCTGCAAGGTGCAGAAGGATACACTTTTCAACATGACTCTGAGAAATAAATTTTCCATCCTACAATCCATCAGGCGTTCGTGGTTGTTTGTCTCTGTCTTAGAAATTAGAGTGAGAACTATTACCATCAATCCTGAATCCCTAATGTGATGTGGATAATGAGATCCCAGGTTACCAGGGCCAAGTGGCATCACTTAATTGCAAAGACAATGTGAATGCATTTGCTTGATCCATAGCAGAGATAAAGCTCTTGTCAGGATAGTCTGACTCACAGAGACCTAAGGAATAGACTAGATGCTCATGATGTCTATTGATTATAATTAGATGTGTGTTTGCAGAGGTGCGTTTTTCATCACTCAGTCATGTCTGACTCTTTGAGACCCCATTGACTCTAGACAGTCAGGCTCCTCTGTCCATAGGATTTTCCAGGCAAGAAAACTGGAGTGGGTTGCCATTTCCTCCTACCAGTGATCATCCCAACTCAGGAATTAAACCCAGTTCTCCTGTGTTTCAAGCAGAATCTGTTGTCTGAGCCACCCGGGAAAGCCATATAAATAGGTGGATAGTTTATTAAATTTTTACTTGACTTGTACAGGTGAAGAAGTTCTGGGTATAATGGACATAAGTTTAATTTGAATAGCAAAAGAAGAATAGCAACTCTTCAGTGATTTGCTGAGACTTGAGCCAGTCTATAGACCCAAATTACCTTGAATATGGGGAAGCTGGATCCCCATAAGGAAAGACACTATTACAACTGGTACAAATTTATATTGTCTTTCCTCCAGCCTTTCCTAAAATAACCTAGAGCCAAGTACCAGGCTAACTATACATTTGTTGTGCTGATGTGCTCAGTCTTGTCTGACCCTTTGTGATCCCATGGACTATAGCCCTCCATGTTCCTCTGTCCATGGAATTTTCCAGGCAAGAATACTGGAGTGGGTTGCCATTTCCTTCTCCATATACATTGGTTAGAGAGAAGTAATCAGACTTTGGGGGGAGTTGTTGGACACTGGCTCTGTATTAACACACATTCTTAAAACCTCAAAACATCATTGTGGCTGTCCAGTCATAATATGTGCTTAAAGAGGTCAAGTGATTGTTGAGGTTTTAAGTAATGGACATCTCACAGTGGTCCCAGTGGCTCTCCAAATACGTCCACTGATTATTTCCACATTTCTTTCATCTATAAATGGAATAAAAATGCGACTGGCAGAAACCTCACACTGGCCCTCTGAACCATGGAATCAGCTCCCTTTTGGTATGAAGGAGCAAGCAGAAGCAAACAAAAATCACATTTTTGTGTATGTTAGTCACTCAGTCATGTCCACCTCTTTGAATATAGCCCATAATGACTGTCAACCCCATGGACTATAGCCTACCGTGCTTCTCTGTCCATGGGATTCTCCAGGCAAGAATACTGAAGTGGGTTGCCATTCTCTTTTCCAGGGGATCTTCCTGACCCAGGGATCGAACCCTGCTCTCTTGCACTGCAGGCAGATTCTTTACAGTCTGAGCTATGAGGGAATGGCATTGAAACATGTATCAGTTCAGTTCAGTTCAGTCGCTCAGTCGTGTCCGACTCTTTGCGACCCCATGAATCGCAGCACGCCAGGCCTCCCTATCCATCACCATCTCCCAGAGTTCACTCAGACTCACGTCCATCGAGTCCGTGATGCCATCCAGCCATCTCATCCTCAGTCGTCCCCTTCTCCTCCTGCCCCCAATCCCTCCCAGCATCAGAGTCTTTTCCAATGAGTCAACTCTTCGCATGAGGTGGCCAAAGTACTGGAGTTTCAG
>SJYX01016879.1:70374-108223 GCA_006410675.1 Oreotragus oreotragus
TCCAACTTTCACATCCATACATGACCACAGGAAAAACCATAGCCTTGACTAGGCAGATATCATATAATAAATGAATCGCCAGTCTAGGTTTGATGCAGGATACAGGATGCTTGGGGCTGGTGCACTGGGATGACCCAGAGGGATGGTATGGGGAGGAAGTTGGGAGGGGGGTTCAGGATTGGGAACATGTGTACACCAGTGGCGGATTCATGTTGATATATGGCAAAACCAATACAATATTGTAAAGCAAAAAATAAATAAATAATAAAATAAATTAAAAGATTAAAAAAACACCTTTACCTACCAAATATTAATCAAAATCAATGCCATATTTCTGGAGGGATTGCAGAGGTTATTGCTACTATTAAGGACTTAAAAGATACAAGGATGGTGATTTCTACCACATCTCCACTCAACTTGCCTTTCTGATTTGCACAGAAAATGTGGATCTTCAAAAATTAAAGAGTATGGTAAACTTAATAATGTGGTGTTTCAAAGCTCATTTGTCATTCTAGATGGATCTATCATTTCAACACATGAAAACACCCTTGTTACCTGGTGTGCAGCAATTGGTCATTTTTAAAAATTAATTTTTATAATAACATTTAACAGAAATAGTTTGTTTTCAGCTGACATTCAGTAATACAATTTCTCTATCCTATCTCAAAGGTCTAGCAACTCTCTAGCCCTGTGCCATAATTTAGTCCATAGAGGGAACCTGGTTGCTTTTCCTTTCAACAAGATATTGTGATGATCCATTACAGTGATGCTATTAGGCTGATTGGATTGGTGAGTACTAAGAAGCAACTGGCTTTCCTAGTAGCTCAGATGGTAAAGAATGCTCCTGGGTTGGGAAGATCCCTTGGAGAAGAGAATGGCAACCCACTCCAGTATTCTTGCCTAGAGAATTCCATGGACAGAAGAACCTGGAGGGCTATAGTCCATGGGATCACTAAGAGTCCAACTTAACTGAGTGACTTAAACTTTCAAGACACCCCTGGTGGCTTGGATGGTAAAGAATCTGTCTGCGATGCAGGAGACCTGGGTTTGATCCCTGGATTGGGAAGATTCCCTAGACAAGGGAATGGCAACCCCCTCCAGTATTCTTACTTGAAGAATCCCATGGACAGAGGAGCCTGGTGGACTACAATCCATGGTGTCTCAAAGAGTTGACACCACTGAACTACTAACAGTTTCACATGTTTACCTTTTTCTTCCCAGGTAGCAATTAGTTTAGATGTACTGGTAAGATATTTTTGCATCAAAGTGTGGAAAATAAACCACTTCAAAATTCAAGGACCTTTCCATCTCACCATTTCTAGAGCACAGTGGTCTGAAGCTTATTGGGTATCCCTTCCAATGTGAAGAATAAGTTGTTGCACCAGGTCCTTCCTAAAATCAAAATAGAGCTACTAGTTTGACAGTGTTCCAGAGTGAGCGAAAGTTCTGCAACAGGTCCAGGCTGCTCTGCAAGCTCCATTTTCTTTATAACTCAGCAACTAAAACAAGTTGATATTTGAGAATGATCACAAAGATATAATTCATTCTAAATCTTATTATTCAAAGAATTATGATTTCTTTGTGGTGTTAGTCTGTTTATGCTTGATGCTTCTCTATTCAAAGAGATGGTTGCTCAGGGTTAATGCATTGGGATGACCCTGATCAATGGGTTGGGGAGAGAGGTGGAAGGTGGGTTCAGGATGGGGAACACATGTACACCCATTGCTGATTCATGTCAACCTATGGCAAAAAACCACCACAATATTGTAAAGTAATCAGCCTCCAATTAAAATAAATAAATTTTAAAAATAAAATAAAAAGTGCCCAATAAAAAAAGAGATGGTTAAAAATGTATACTGATGCTATAATGCTTTTTTTCTACACATTTTACCTTATCATGGGCAAGTGGCTTTATGCTTTTTTATGACTATACACAAATGAATGACAATTGCTTTCTACATTGCTATCTAAAATTTAAAAGTAGACTGCATTGAAACACTGCTTAATTTTTCCTTGACATAGGTCCCTATAAAAGAAATGTTTATGACCTTGATAATGACCTTTTCTCACTGTCAGTCTTTCTTGAAGCATTATTGTTTACTGGCATTCAACCACATGACAGCAAACATGTATAATTTTGTGTGGTTTTCCTCTTGGTTCTCTATTTCTCTATTACTATAGATCTCAAATAGATTTGTTCCTGGACTTTTTTTTTTTTTTTCCAGTTTGTTTATTTATTTATTTATTTATTTATTTTCACACGAACTCCCAAACATGAACCTGGACTTTAAATCTGGGCCTCAATTCTCCCCAACAATAATACTTTCATTCCTATTTCCTTTCAATCTCTCTGCTTTCCTAGAAAATGATTTTGCTTTTTTATCATCTCTTTTACCACTCACCATCTCTGCTTCCATCATTATTCTCAGCTGATGAATTTACACTCTACTTCAAGAAAAGAACTTGAAATGAGTCTTCCTCGCCTATCTCAGTTCATATACACTGCCATGCTGGTTGTTACTAAAAAACTGTCCAGTCTCCAGTCAGCGTGCACGAGTGTCTGTGGGCACTTCAGCATTCTGTAGTAAGAAAGAGAGGAGAAAAAGATCAGAAAAGAAAGTGGAGAGGGAGTGTCTAATGAAGTGGGAAGAATAAACATGATAGGGTATACCCTATGAAACACAGTGAAGAAATAATTTCTTTAAGTATAGAAATATTTATATAAGAAAAAGTATAGAGTACCAAGAACCCTTGAGATGTTTAATAACTGTGGAGACATTCAATTTGACAAAAGTAGGTATCTCTGATAAGACAGCATAATGAATGTTAAGAGTAGATAAAAAATAAGGTAGATAGTTATGAAATTGCAGAAGGCAATGGCAACCCACTCCAGTACTCTTGCCTGGAAAGTCCCATGGACAGAGGAGCCTGGTGGGCTGCAGTCCATGGGGTCGCGAAGAGTCGAACACGGCTGAGCGACTTCACTTCACCTTTAACTTTCATGCATTGGAGAAGGAAATGGCAACCCACTCCAGTGTTCTTGCCTGGAGAATGCCAGGGACGAGAGCCTGGTGGGCTGCCATCTATGGAGTCGCACAGAGTTGGACACGACTGAAGCGACTTAGCAGCAGCAGCAGCAGTGATGAAATAAAGACAATTTATATGAACTTTTTATAAAATTTTGGTATAAAATATAATAAAGGTGAGAAAGAAAAAATAAAGAACAGAGAAAAGGGAAGATAGATGGAAGAATCGAAGGGGACATTGTATAAAAGGATTTGTTTTAGAGAAGAAAAACACCCCAGAGTGTTAGCATAGTGACGAGAAATGGCAGCTAATAGCAATAGGAAAAAAAAAAAAAAAGATAAGGCAGAAAGGTAAAAATGTGATGAAGGAAGAAATACTTGAAAATAATAAGGTGAGTGAGATGAAGTGCTCCAGTGGAGCAGCTAGTTTTTGCTCTTGTCATCCACCACTGCAAACTTACAGGCTAGAAAGAGTATTATACTTGAAATTGCATTATATCTCAGGTTTGTGAATCAGACATTGGAGCAGGCCTGGGTTGGGTGTTTCTCTAAAGTTCAGAGATACTGACTAGATCCATTGATAATACTTATCTGGCAGATAGGAAGATTTATGAGAGTAAAAGGGCTTTTGCCTCATACTTGGTGTTTTGGCAGAGTGGGCTAAGAGGCTAAGATTAGTCATGACTATTGACCAAAGTTCCATGTAGAATCAAAGCTCTTACACGTTTCTCAAAGACCTCAAAGGAATAAGGCCAACAGAGTCTCTGCAAAAGCTACAAAGAATTTTATGACCTACCCAAAAGGGCACAGAATTTCTTTCTGCTTAGAATCTATCAGCTAAGAAAGTTTCTGTGTCCAATCAGGCTCAAGGGAAGAGAAAACAGAGTTCACTTGTTAGAGAGAATATGGCCAGTAATGTATAATGTTTTAAACTACTAGGACCTTATATAGAGGAAGAGAAAGTTCACCCATTTGCTGTTGATGAAATTAATACATTATTGATATTTATGTTTAAATTGAATTAATGGATATATTATATTATATTTGATATGTATGGAGTATTAACTCATTTTATCTTTTAGCAAACATTCTCTCTTCCAAATTAGCATTCATTTTTGAAATGTTTCAAAACTAAAGCAAGATATGAAGATTGAGCTGAAACTATATACACTTCATCTGCCGTACAACCTCATCCTTTTTTAGAGCTCCTTTTAACTTCCACAGTGGTGTGTGTGTGTTGTGTGTGTGCACTCATGTACACACATGTGTAAGTTGGTGAAAGAAGCGGTTGTGGATGTAAAGAGAGAGGTGTGGTCAGAACAACTGAAATTACTGGAAAGAGAGTAGTACTGAATAACAAGTGCAACTGACCAAAGTTATCAAGAGAAATCTTAAAAGAAGTGAGGAAGAGAAGAGTGAAAGGAAAACCACAAGCCATAGCAATGCTATTACTATCTGGAAATTAACATGTGGGAAGGGACTGGGATGCTTGACAGAACTGCAACCAAGTAATGATATATATCTTCATAAGAAAGGTTGGATGAACAGTCTGGTATTACCATCATTCCAACTTGAAATTTGTAAAATGGTTTGGTGACAGTTAAATAAACTCAATATTTTATGTCTGTTAAAATCAAGGAACCTTGCTTCCTTTAAAGTGAAAGACCTTGAAATTATATAGCATATCCATTAAAATTGCTAATTTTGAACTAAAAAAATAAATTAGATCATTAAAGTTTTCAAAAATCAAGAAGCCATAAACATCCAAAAAGAAATTTTGATGTGAATCTAAGAAAGTACCGACAGAATTTAAAATGTATGACTTTCTTACCAAACTACAGATTAGTTTTTTTCTGTTGCTGTTTGCATCCCATCTGTGAACAATGTGAGGAAATACAGCTGCTGCCAAATTAAGTACTCTTCATCCTGATTTGCATCTTTATTTCGCCAGAGAAATGATAGAGGGATTAAAAAAAACTAAAACAGATGTCATTGAGAATGACCAACTTCTACAATTCGAGTAGGATTCATAAAATTAGTAAAACAAAATTAGAGTAGTATATTCTTATTTGACTAAATCACTCCAAGAATATACACGTGAACATATTGAAGGGCTATTTCCATCTAAACATATGACTGTATGCATGTGTACGTGTTGTCTTCTAAAGTAGAAATATCAACATATCAAAGAGATTCTGACTATGCTTTCTAAAAATGAATTAATAGAAACTGATAAAATAAACCCAAAAATGGATCTTTCTGCTTCTAACATTTCACCAAAACCTTTCCTATTAGTAGAAGCCCTAATTGAAGCAGATCTTTCTTTTACAAAAAGCACCTTTTTGCTCAAAAATATTTGAGAACTCCACATTAAATGTATATATACTGTAGGATAATTTTTAAACTTGATTCCAAAAGCTACTGCAGTGAGGAGTGAATATATTATCTCGTTTTCCACCATCTCACCGTTTTACTTTGCCATATCACCCTCTCACTTTTGACTCCCGTCATTCTTTGTGCTCCAGCGCTCTTCTCCTGCTTTTTCCTTTCAAACTACTCATCATTCAAAGGTCAACTCAAATGCCACATCTGTGTACATGCCTCCAATTTTTTACGTCTTGTCAAAATTCACATTTTTTCTTCTGATTGTGACAACTTTCTTGTATTTATTCCTTGTATTAATAATATTTAGATAATCTGTCTTCTATTGTTAATTCTGTTGATCTACTCTAACAGCAAAAATAAGTGCAAATATTTAAAATATATCCTATCTGCTCACTCATACGTGGACACTCAATACATATTTAATGCATCAAATACATGTATTCATAAGGAATAATTGTTATCTATACAAAAATTATTTATTTAAAAGCAGATGCAGAGACTACTGCATTGATAATGGGAGAAACTTTACTAAATTTATTTTAACTAAATATAGAATGTAGGACATTTACAATCACGCCTTACTTCCACAAATATATTTGATGATGTACATTTTATCTTAAGCATTTTCCCTTAATTCACTTCTTGATTTCAGACTATTACATATTTCATTGCAAATTTGATTTATCTAATATGAATACAAATAAATATTTGTATTATTTTCCAAGTTTTAAACTTGGGGTTTTTATATTTTATAATTTAGAATGCATTCTAAATTATATTTTGTTTTAGGTAAGTTATATGGGAATTAATCTCAAAAGAGATGGTTGTAAAAAGTATTAGGAGAGATTCTTAGGGTCTTTCTACATTAGTTTGGAGTAGGTTTCAAAGAAAGTATTCAAAATGTTTATAATAATGGTATAGTGGTTAAAATAAATGAACAGATTATTAGAAAGACAGTAGAATATTCTATATGATTTGTCATACATTTCCACAGTGCTTTTCATGGCATGCCTATTAACCTGCTTACATTTTTGTTTCTCTAACTCGTTAGCACACTCAATATTGTGTTTGATACAGTGATATGTAGGTTGCTTTATTTCAAAAAAGATTTTTTTTTTGAAAAGTTTTTTTAGGAAAATGAGTAAAGTTAAGAGTGCATCTTTCTTTGAATTATTTTCAATGATAATTATACTTCTGGAAATGCTAAGAATTTCTAATTTTAGTGTTCTACCACAGGTAATGCATTTTAGGAAAACAGCAATTACAAACGCTTCAGGTTTTTGTTGCATTTTTGGTTTTGTGAGAAATACCTGAAGGCAATAAAATTGGGGACTCCAATAGCTAGAAATATTAATGACTAATAACCAGTTCCTGTGAGAGCTGTTCTTAACTGTTAAAATAAAATGCTTTATTATTTGTGCTGCTAAGTTGCTTCAGTCGTGTCCAACTGTGTGCGACCCCACAGATGGCAGCCCACCAGGCTCCACCATCCCTGGGATTCTTCAGGCAAGAACACTGGAGTGGGTTGCCATTTCCTTCTCCAATGCATGAAAGTGAAAAGTGAAAGTGAAGTAGCTCAGTAAGTGTCCGACTCTTCGTAACCCCATGGACTACAGCCTACCAGGCTAATCCGTCCATGGGATTTTCCAGGCAAGAGTACTGGAGTGGGTTGCCATTGCCTTCTCCGTTGAACTCCATTTTGCAGAGGAAGAAACTGAGGCTTAGAGACCTTCAATCAGTTGCCCAAGTCAAATAGCTGGTAAGTAAGAGACAGAGGTGGGGTTTGTACCCAAATCGATTCTGACTCCAGACTGCACCACCCCCTCCCATCACCCATAGCCATCCGGTGGGCAGTACCCTGCATTCAACCGTCTTCCCCCAGATGCCTGCTTCGCCCTTTGCCTCTTGACCTAAGACCATGGATATGACCTTCAGCACAGAGAAGCAGCTCTCACCGCTGGAGCTGGTGGCCTCGACTCAGATGAGGTGTCCATTTCCTATGGTCTAAAGGTACAGAGACAGCCACCTGCTGCCACAGGAGAATGCAGGGGTGGGCCTCCAGCCCCCAGCAGCTTCCCTGCAACATCGGACCAAAAATTGACAATCTTTTCCAGCCACAAAGGTTGATTTGAATAAGGACACTTCTTTCTCATCCTTGGGCAGTCACAGTTCATTTATTTGGTACTCTGAGGCCTGAACAATCCCAGTTTTTTAGATCACAGCTGGATACCAGAGGGGTCGTTGAACTGTTTGAAACTCAAGCCAGCAACTATGTTTTTTCAAAACTGAGAAGTACCCTTCACGCTTCAGAAGAATAAACACGGCCCCCAGCTCTGAGCTGTGCCAAGGCTCAGCGTCCAGAGGAGACCCGCAAGCCGCGGGTCCGTGTTTTCCCAGGTGCATCCCACATGCTCAGTCCTCCTCCCTGCGGGTCGGTGGCTTGGTGATACTTGGAGGCTTGGCTAGCTGATCTGTTTGTTTCCTGTATCAAACAGTCACTCATCTCCTCAAACAGCACTGTGCTTCCTATTGGGCTGTCTGTATTTGGACCAGAACTGCCAGTATTTGTATACACACAGGGGACAGTCCCTAACAGAAGGCCCACAGCCATTCCTCCGGAGCTGATCTCAGACATGGCCAGGTTCTGAAAGCTGAGCCCAACACTTGTTTTTTTCCCCCACCACTTGGTTTGCCTCTTTGGTTTCAAGTGAAACTCTAAAAGGAGTCCTTTCTTGCCCAGAACCTGCCCACACCCTTCAGCTGCTGAGTCCACTCTGTTAAGGCAGGGACCAGAGTCCCTAGATTCAAATAACAGGGCCAGGTGGGGTGAACATGTCCAAGCCCCACAGAATGCTGATGAAGTATGCTAGGAGAGGCCTCATCCCAGTTTCGAGGTGTGGAGGCTGACTGGGACAAAGAAGGTAAAAGGGGGCTGGGCACCTCTTCCTGCTGATCGGAAATAAACACTGCAAGAATCAGCAGGAACAGGATATTTACTTGACCTTCAAGTGCCCCCTGAAAGGGAGGGGAGATTGCAACTTACACAGTGGAGAAACCAGACCACCTCTTAACCCGGTGATCAAAATGAGCACACTCTCCATTGACACGTACACACTGTTTTATTTAAAATAGACAGCCAATGAGGACCTATTATATAGCACAGGGAACTCTGCTGCATATTACGGGGCAGACTGGGTGGGAGGGGAGTTTGGGGGAGAATGGATACATGTACATGTATGGCTGAATCTCTTTGCTGTCTACCCAAAACTACCACAGCATTGTTAATGAGATATACTCCAATATAAAATAACAAGTTAGGAAAGATAGAAAGAGCACCCTCTCCAAGCAGACAGACACTGGGGGGTTCTTGAAGTGATGCCTGAAGAAGCACACAGCATCACTTCTGTAAGATTCCAACTGAGAGTGCATAATCCAAATCCAATCATGAGGAGACATCAGACACACCCCAAACGAGCAACATTCTGTAAAACGCTCTGTCTTCTTCAAGACTTCCATGTCACAAATGCAAAGAAAGGCAGGGGGCCTTTCCAGATTAGAAGAGAGTAAAAAGATGCAACAGCCAAACACAGCACCGAACCTCGGCCCCGAGCTTGTACTAGAGAAAGGAATACCATAAAGAGAGTTACTGCGTCATCTGACAGAATGGCAGTGTGCATAGTGATTACAGAATCATCTCAGTGCGGTTTCCTGAGTTCCATGGCCGTGCTCTGGTTATGGAAGAGAATATCCTTATTTTTTGGAAATATGTACTTAAGTATTAAGGGATACAGAGTGTGATGTCTGCAGTCTACTCTCAAATGGTTCAGAAACCATAGTATATATCCTAGAATTAGATGGATAGCCATATCTCTATCTAACATCTATCATCTATCTATATCTAATTTCCATCTATTTATCGACCTATATATATCTAATATGTATCATCTATCTATCTATGGAGAGAGAAAATTAAAGCGGCAAAATGTAAAAAGTTTGTGGAATCTAGGTGACAACGATTTATATATTTCTCACATATAAATAACATATCTTTATATATCTCATATAAATAAGCTTATCGATAATATGAGCTTTCATATTATTCTTGCAACTTTTCTGTTGATTTGAAATTACTTTAAATTAGGGGCCCAGAGGCAGGAAAAGCTAGATCCCTAACTGAAATCCAGGGAGTCTTTTCCTCTCTTTTGGAGTGGCTGAACCAACGGAACTCATTCTATATCTCTGTTTTGAAGGACTTTTTTATGTGTTGGTTGGTTTCCCTTTTGCTAATAGCCAGGAATACATTCCAGCCTCCTAGATCATCATCACTGGGACCACCCCCAAGTCTGGCCATAGGGGCCGGGCCAGCCAGAAACAACAGCGGTACCGGCTTAACCACTGGTCTTTCCAGGGATTCTGAGCCGCTGGGACCTGCGCTGGGGAGTGAGAAAGAAGAGACACTATTGCGCCCTTTCCAAAAAGCCCCACGTGATCCCTCCCTTTGCGCAGACTGGTTCAGCACCCCGCCCCCTATTGTCTCCAGTGGACCAGAAATCAGCAGAACTGGAACTGGGAACACCTTTTTGTTTCTCGCTTGCCAGAGGCATTCAGAAGGCATTTCTCAAGTGATCCCAATGCTAAATTCAGACTGCCTGGGCCAGGCACTGTTAGCACATGACTTGCTACTCACTTTACCTGCAGCAAGTCTCTTCACCTCCAGGAGCCTCAGTTTTCCTCCTCTGTAAAATGGAGACAACATGCTTATAGGCTCCTACTACTTATAGGACAGATACTACTGAGAGGGATAGATACCTCATGGAAAGAGCTGTCCCACGCTAAATACTCAACAAATGTTCATTGTTTATTATTATTATTAACCACAGGTCCTGCGCTTCCAGAGTCTGCCAACTGGCCAAGAAAACCACAGATTTAAGAAGAAATATCAGCAAAGCCTGATAATTGCTGGGTTAGGGGAAGTGCACATAATTTCCAGGTGCTATGAAAGCACAAAGGGTGGGGGGCATCTAACTTAGTCTGGGGTGGAAGACAGTCCTCAAAGTTTTCTCAAGAGGCAGTGGTATTTAATACAGACAAAAAAATGAGCACTTGCTTTGTGCAAGACATTGTCCTAGGCGCTGTGAACACTGCAAAATGTAACACAAAATAGTCCCTAGTCTTACAGAACTGCCAGGGGAGGCAGGCTCTCTCACAGACAAATAAATGTATAATATGTCAGGAGGTGATGCGCTGTGATGAAAAAATGAAAGTTTACCCATCTGTGAAATGGGAATGCTACAAGTACCTAACTCAAACCCTTGTAATAAGGGTTAATGAAATATTGCTTAGAAGATACCTAGTAGCCCAGTATCTAATAAGGAGTGTTACGTATTGTACATGCTTTGCAAGTGCCCAAGAAATGCTTATTAATCTGAACAGATTATTTCACTTATTTAACAGGAATTTTTCAAGATTGTCTTAGTATGTACCAGGCCCTGAGTGAACATCGGGAAATGACCCAGCCGCAGGGTTCAGGAAGCTCATAACAGTCTAGCGGGGGAGACAGATAAACAAGCCATTCCAAATATCATGTGATAAGCATGAGAGTTATCCAGAGTTTACTAGGTACCAGGCACGATTTTGAACATTTTATCTGCATTGAGTCATATTATCTTTACAACAAGTCTGAGCTAAGTGCTCTTTTACACATGAGGAAACTGAGGCACAGAGAGGTTAGGTCATTAGCCCAGAGTTACACAGCCAGAGCAAAAGTGGCACAGCTAGAATTCTGCACTAGAGGATCCCAGGGTGTTATGGGAGTCCAGAGGAAGGCCCCTAACAGGATGGATCAAGGAGAGCTTCCTGGAGGAGGTTCCATGTAAGACGAGGTTTGCATAATCAGTTGGTATTGGCTGTGCAGCGGGGGAGAAGGACTGTTCAGTTGGAAGGAACAGCTTGTGTGTGGACCTGGGGTGAGAGAAGATAGGCCCTTTTGGTGCCTGGCCATCAGTCTGAGACAAGGGGGTGGAGAGGGTGAAAGTGGACAGAGGGAAGGCCAGGCAGGGAGGGCCTTATACTGCCCTAAGAAATGTGGCCAGGATCTGCCTGGTGGGCCAGGGGTTAAGCATCCGTCTGCCAATGAAGGGCACACGGGTTCAACTCCTGATCTGGGAAGATCCCATATGCAGCGGAGCACTGGGCTGCAGCTCCTGGAACCCGAGTGCCTAGAGCCAAGCTCCACACAAGAGAAGCCCCACAAGAAGCCCTCGCACCACCGCGAAGAGCAGCCTGCACGCTCTGCAGCTAGAGGAAGCCTGAGCATGCACAGCAACGAAGACTCATTGCAGTTAAAGGCTAATTAATTTTATTAATTAAAAAGAAAAGGAATGTGGCCTTGGTGTGGAGGATGCAGTGAGTAGGTCCACGCTCTTGTGAGTTCTTCCCCGCCCCTCGCAAGATGTCTGACACCCACTTCCTAGAAACAGACGCTTGGCTGGGAGACAAGGCAAGTCAGTCTTCCAGTCCCACCGGGGTCCCTCCAGAAGGCATCTCTTTAAAAGCCAGAACAGAGAAGGGGAGGGGGAGCTCAGAGATGGATCCCAAGTATGGTCACCAGGGGACCCAGTGAGGATTTGGGACTTGGGTCTGATTCTTCCTCTTGACCAAAAAAAAAAAAAAAANCGTGACATGTCTCTTATACACATCTAGATGTGTATAAGAGACAGCACCAGGTGTGAGGGGCGGAAGGTAAAAAGCCCAGAGGCCGCTGTCCGGAATTGCCTGGGGAAATTTTTCAACCTCAAAGCCATTGACAGTATGAATTGGATAATTCTTTGGGTTGGGTCACGCACAGTATAGTATTGAAAAATGTTTATCCACATCCTGTCTCTCTACCCACTGGAGGCCAGTAACACCCCCTTCAGAATGTCTCCAGAATTCACCAAGTGCTCCCATCGGGACAAATTAGATGTGTATAAGAGACAGGCCATTTCCTTCTCCAATGCATGAAAGAGAAAAGTGAAAGTGAAGTAGCTCAGTAAGTGTCCGACTCTTCGTAACCCCATGGACTACAGCCTACCAGGCTAATCCGTCCATGGGATTTTCCAGGCAAGAGTACTGGAGTGGGTTGCCATTGCCTTCTCCTTATTATTTGTAGCAACATATACTAATTTTATGTTTATATAATATATATATATTTATATATATATATACACTGGATATACAATTATTTTAGAAAAGAAATAATCTTAAATTTAGAATATAAAAATAGGATTTCAAATACTATAAAAGTATACGTACTATGATAAAATTTAATTCAGTTCAGTTATGTCCGACTCTTTGCGACCCCATGGACCGCAGTAAACCAGGCCTCCCTGTCCATCACCGACTCCAGGAGTCTACTCAAACTCATGACCATTGAGTGGGTGATGCCATTCAACCATCTCATCCTCTTTTGTCCCCTTCTCCTCCCACCTTCAATGCTTCCCAGCATCAGGGTCTTTTCAAATAAGTTAGTTCTTTCATCAGGTGACCAAGTATTGGAGTTTCAGCTTCAACATCAGTCCTTCCAATGAATATTCAGGACTGATTTCCTTTAGGATGGACTGGCTGGAAATTTAATTAGATTCTAAAATAACCTAAGTGGCCAGGTGCTTGACGATCACTACACTCAAAAGAACAATCTGTCATTTATCGCTCCCCACCTGGTCACTCTCCTAAAGATGTATCCTGCAGTTGGATTCCCAGTGTTTCAGACTGTGTGCTTCAATTATTGTTCTTATTGCTGTTCTAACTACTTCAGTAATTTCAGGGAGTAAAATGATATATTATATATTTTTTTCCTGACAGCGTTTCACTGAGTGTTACTTTTCCATTACAACATTTAAAAAATATATTAATTTATATACAGATAATTTGAAACCTCATTATTGAAATGACATGCCTGTAAGTCCATTACATTGTTTCAGATATAACGTACTCCATGCTGGTCCATTGTTTCTTATGTGAATTAGTGTGGTATTTCAAATCTTGAATTCTACAAAAAACTTAAAGCGACAACATTTAAAAAATATATTAATTTATATACAGATAATTTGAAACCTCATTATTGAAATGTCATGCCTGTAAGTCCATTACATTGTTTCAGATATAACGTACTCCATGCTGGTCCATTGTTTCTTATGTGAATTAGTGTGGTATTTCAAATCTTGAATTCTACAAAAAACTTAAAGCGAAACTTCTTTTATTTTCCTTATTAAATCCACAAAGTTAAACTTTCTAAACATTATTCAAGTTGAGTACTATCCAAGCTCGTAATAGACAAGACAATTGAGCTGCATAGCAAAATATTGCCATCAATGAACGAGGTGTAAGGCATTATGCTGTGCATTCCATAGGACTCAAAGATGAAATCCAAGTGATTGCTGCTCTCTGAGATTTTAGGATACAGTAAAGGGTATCGGTCACTGAGGCACTGATATAATCAGTAAATTTGGCCACAGATCCAGAGTGGGCAGACCATTGAAAATAATCTGGTACGGGGATCAGAAAACGTCTCAGAAAGAGGAGAGTGATGCCAAAGAGATCAGTTTCCGTCATTTGAGAAAAAGGTATTGAAAACTTCGGTTGAACTGTTTTAAAAAATTTAAACACTTAGTACCCATACACACACACAGAAACATATATTTTACCATTGTTTAGTTGTTCAATCATGTCCAGCTCTTTTGTGATGCAATGGACTGTAGCCTGCCAGTCTCTTTTGTCCATGGGATTACTCAGGTAAGAATATTGGATTGGATTGCCATTTCCTACTCCAGGGGCTATTCCCAACCCAAGGGTCAAACCTCCATCTCCTGTATTGCAGGTGGAATATTTACCCCAGAGCCATTCTGTTATACTCCCTATATATGAAGCCTGCCAGTCTCCTTTGTCCATGGGATTACTCAGGCAAGAATATTGGATTGGATTGCCATTTCCTACTCCAGGGGCTATTCCCAACCCAAGGGTCAAACCTCCATCTCCTGTATTGCAGGTGGAATATTTACCCCAGAGCCATTCTGTTATACTCCCTATATATGAACATAGCTAAATATTAGAGTTTGAAATATTATTTACAATTATTAGAAAGATCATAATTATATAATAAATTATAGAGCACTTGGTAACTAGATATGAAAGTAACAAGAACTAAGGAATTAAGTAAAATTAAGGAAAAACTTACTTATCTTCCTAGAGCTTACGTTTGAGACTTAGGTTGAAGTGACTGAAACAGAATGCTACAAAAAGTAAAAGAATTAACTCACTAAATGACTCCATTCAGTTTATTCCAGTAACTCAGTCATGTCCAACTCTTTTCCAATGAGTCAGTTCTTCACATCAGGTGGCCAAAGTATTGGAGTTTCAGCTTCAGCATCAGTCCTTCCAATGAATATTCAGGATTAACCGGTTGGATCACCTTGAAGACCAAGGGGTTCACAAGAGTCTTCTCCAACACAACAGTTCAAAAACATCAATTCTTCAGAGCTCAGCTTTCTTTATGGTCCAACTCTCACATCCATGCATGACTACTGGGAAAACCATGGGTTTGACTCAGTTCAATTAAGTTTAGTTCAGTGGCTCAGTTGTGTCGGACTCTTTGTGACCTCATGGACTGACCGGTTGGATCACCTTGAAGACCAAGGGGTTCACAAGAGTCTTCTCCAACACAACAGTTCAAAAACATCAATTCTTCAGAGCTCAGCTTTCTTTATGGTCCAACTCTCACATCCATGCATGACTACTGGGAAAACCATGGGTTTGA
The DNA here is from genome assembly GCA_006410675.1 of Oreotragus oreotragus. Lineage (NCBI taxonomy): Eukaryota > Metazoa > Chordata > Mammalia > Artiodactyla > Bovidae > Oreotragus > Oreotragus oreotragus. Next base: position 85,579 of record SJYX01016879.1, read on the forward strand.
CTCAGTTCAATTAAGTTTAGTTCAGTGGCTCAGTTGTGTCGGACTCTTTGTGACCTCATGGACTGCAGCATGCCAGACCTCCCTGTCCATCACCAACTCCTGGAGTTTACCCAAACGCACGTCCATTGAGTCGGTGATGCCATCCAACCATTTCATCCTCTGCTTCCCCCTTCCCCTCCTGCCTTCAATCTTTCCCAACATCAGGGTCTTTTCCAATGAGTCAGCTCTTCGCATCAGGTGGCCAAAGTATTGGAGTTTCAGCTTTAGCATCAGTCCCTCCAATGAATATTCAGGACTGATTTCCTTTAGGATTGACTGGTTTGATCTCCCTGCAGTCCAAGGAACTCTCTAGAGAATTCTCCAACAACACAGTTCAAAAGCATCAATTCTTCAATGTTCAGCTTTCTTTATGGACCAAAACTTATATCCACACATGACTACTGGAAAACAACAGCTTAGACTAGATTGACCTTTGTCAGCAAAGTGATGTCTCTGTTTCTTAATATGCTGTCTAGATTTGTCATAGCTTTTCTTCCAAGGAGCCAGCGTCTTTTAATTTCATGGCTTCAGTCACCCATCTGCAGTGATTTTGGAGCCCATGAAAATGATGTCTGCCACTGTTTCTATTATTTCCCCATCTATTTGCCATGAAATGATGGAATCGGATGCCATGATCTTCATTTTTTGAATGTTGAGTTTTAAGCCAGCTTTTTCACTCTCGTCTTTCACTTCCATCAAGAGGCTCTCTAGTTCATTTCACTTTCTGCCACAAGGGTGATGTCATCCGCATATCTGAGGTTTCTGATACTTGTCTTGGGAATCTTGATTCTAGCTTGTGCTTCATCCAGCCTAGCATTTCACATTATGTACTCTGAATATAAGTTAAATAAGCAGGGTGACAATATATAACCTTGATGTACTCAGGTCCCAATTTTGAAACAGTCTGTTGTTCCATGTCTGGTTCTAACTGTTGTTTTTGACCTGCATACAGGTTTCACAGGAGTCAGTTAAAGTGTTGTTAAAGTGTTGCGCTTTATATGACAGCAGATTTGGAAAACTCAGCAGTGGCCACAGGACTGGAAAAGGTCAATTTTCATTCCATCCCAAAGAAAGGCAATGCCAAATAATGTTCAAACTACCACACAGTTGTACTCATCTCACACACTAGCAAAGTAATGCTTGAAATTCTCCTGGCTAGGCTTTAATAGTACATAAGCCAAGAACTTCCAGATTTTCAAGCTGGCTTTAGATAAGGCAGAGGAGCCAGAAATCAAATTGCCAACATCCATTGGATCATAAAAAAGCAAGAGAATTCCAGAAATGCCCCCATAGGGAATGCACACTTTAGCACAATCAAGACAGTAGTTTCACTAAAAGTTTGGCACCATATTCAGCAATTCAGGTAAAGAAATTGTCACAAAATAAACAAGGAGGATAATGCATTTATTTATCTATTATAAATTCTTTTATTCAAAGTATTTTATTGTGAGAACTAAGCATCAGGAATGGTGTGTTAAGCATAGAATATACCATGGTCAGGAAGACAGAGACTCATGTTGTTGTCATGATCACTTAAAGTACAGTGAAAGAAATAACATTTTATAGTAAATTACAATAAGGATGATGAGAGGTATGACAGTGTAGGTAAGTAGAAAGGAAAGAAGGAAAACTCACCTGGCTTAGAAAGTTTTCTGTAGTAGCTAAACATCAACTGACATCTTCAGTAGGATTTGCATTTCGCCAGATAATGAAAAAGCCAATGCTGATCAAGCATGGCTCACCCATGGAGAGCAAAACACTTACACAAACCCCATAAAGACGGATTCTAGAGAATGAAGAGAGAATATCCAGAAAGGAATCTATGGAAATTTCCAGAAATGAGATCCTGCATTCCCTTATAAGAAAGGGAATCACCAAAGGGTTTTAAGTATTAAAGCAAAATAATCCACTGTGTATCTGTAAAACCTTGAAAAGCTTTCATAAGTAATTATAAGGAATTGGGAAGAGCCTGGATTCTTGAGCTAGCATCCTCAGTATTCACTCAGAGGTGTCTGACTCTGCAACCCCATAGACTATAGCCCACCAGGCTCCTCTATGCATGGAATTTCCCAGGCAAGAATACTGGAGTGAGTTGCCATTTTTTTTCTGCAGACTATCTTCCTAACCCAGGGACTGAACCAGGTTTCTCACATTGCAGGCAGATTCTTTAAGGTCTGAATCACCCAGGAAACCCAACATCCTCAAGCTGGGGCTAAAAGTTCCAGGCTCTGGTTAAGATTATGCTAAATGCAACAAAGCTAATATACTCTCTATATATTAAAATCTCTTCTTCCTTGTTGAAGAAAAATGGAAAAAAATTTTGCTGAGCTTATTTCTGAGTCAGTGCAGGGAAACTCTAGCTAAGAAGAAAAGAAAGGGGACCAATTTATCCTCATGTTTCCTGCCTTTAAAAGTCTCAGTAAGAATCAAAAATAAGACTTCAGCTCACAGCCATCATACAAATAACTTCAGGTCAGCTCAACCTTAAACTGCTAAAGCTTTCTGTGGAAACTGGATTTTACTAACCTTGACATTCCTGGAGGAGGAAATGGCAACCCACTCCAGTATTCCTGCCTTGAAAATACAATGGGTAGAGGTGAGCTACAGTTCATGGGGCAGCAGAGTCAGACATGGCCGAGCACAAGCGCACGTGCGCGCGTGCACACACACACACACACACACACACACATCTTGAGACCAGGGAACTGAGCTCCTATTAAACATAATTCACAAACTCCATTTCAGGAACTATGCTAGAACCAACTTGGCCTTTTGGAGCTCCTGAGAAGCTAGGGCAGGACAGGCATGAATCTTTACCCAAAAGATGTTGTCTTTACACAGTTTAGAAAATAAGATCAGGGAGAAAAAAATAAGAAATTTGTCAAGACTGACAGAGACTCAGAAAAAAGCTTTGGCCTCGCTTCACTTCTTCCTAGCTAGATGCATCACACCTGTGGTAATTTACATTTTTTAGATTTCACAGGAGAGTAGCTCAGCTCTGTAGCTCTGTTCAGGCAGTCTCGGCTGGGGTGTGGAGGTGGAGCTAGATTCCATCATTCAACATCAGAGAGAAGTCTAAGAAGTCTAAACTCCTGAGCCTTCTGCCATTTATGCTTCAAAGTCCCTGGGGGAAGGGGTTTTTGGGGCATCCAATTCCACTACTAGGAATTCCAACACAGGCTATTAGGACACTAGATATATAAGAATGCTCCTGAGTGAATAAATGTGGCTTGCCTCTGCATCTCAGAAAGAAAGGGAAGAATTTATTTTAAAAATCACTAGATGTATTATAGGAAATAGCTTAAGAGGAAAAAAAAGGTATCCAAAAAAATAATTTAGGAAAAAATTTCAAATAGCTGATATAGACCATGATTGATTTATCACCTAGAATAATATCATCAATCTCACAGGAAACTCTAATACTTTGACCACCTGATGGGGAGAGCCAACTCATGGAAAAGATTGATGTTGGGAAAGATTGAAGGGAAAAGGAGAAGAGGTGACAGAGGATGAAGTGGATGGATGGTATCACCAACTCAATGGACATGAATTTGAGCAAACTCTGGGAGATAGTGGAGGTCAGAGGATCTTGGTTTGCCACAAATGGCAACCCACTCCAGTATTCTTGCCTGGAGAATCCCAAGGACGGAGAAGCCTGGTGGGCTACAGTTCACGAGATCGCAAAGAGTCAGACACGACTGAGTGACTTCCCTTCCTTCCTTATGGGATCCCAAAGAGTCAGACATGACTTAGTGACTGAACAACAACAGGAACAGAATAGACTCCTTCCTGATTTCAAACTCCATGTTAATGATCCACTGAAACTTGATCTTTATTTTTTCAATCACTTCTCTAGAAACACTGACTTGTATTCTGTCTCCTTTGGTCATAGCCATAAATTTGCTGTGGCCAAAAATTAAAAACTTCAAATTCTAGCTATCAAGAATCTCACTCTGTTGACATCACCAGTCACTTATTCTTTGTATTTTTCCCTGACTTCAATGATCCTCCAAGCATGCTAAGACTACAATATTTAAAGACAAAATATTGAGATTGAGAAGAACATCTGCTTTAATAGCCAGCTTTCACACTGTATCTTTCTAGTCCACTCACTTTCTCCCCTCATATACATGCTTATTTCATGAAAGCTTTTGATTTCTGTTTGAAAGAAATTTCAAAGAATTTACTGCTGCTGCTGCTAAGTCACTTCAGTCGTGCCCGACTCTGTGTGACCCCATAGACGGCAGCCTACCAGGCTCCCCCATCCCTGGGATTCTCCAGGCAAGAATACTGGAGTGGGTTGCCATTTCCTNCACACACACACACACACACACACACACATCTTGAGACCAGGGAACTGAGCTCCTATTAAACATAATTCACAAACTCCATTTCAGGAACTATGCTAGAACCAACTTGGCCTTTTGGAGCTCCTGAGAAGCTAGGGCAGGACAGGCATGAATCTTTACCCAAAAGATGTTGTCTTTACACAGTTTAGAAAATAAGATCAGGGAGAAAAAAATAAGAAATTTGTCAAGACTGACAGAGACTCAGAAAAAAGCTTTGGCCTCGCTTCACTTCTTCCTAGCTAGATGCATCACACCTGTGGTAATTTACATTTTTTAGATTTCACAGGAGAGTAGCTCAGCTCTGTAGCTCTGTTCAGGCAGTCTCGGCTGGGGTGTGGAGGTGGAGCTAGATTCCATCATTCAACATCAGAGAGAAGTCTAAGAAGTCTAAACTCCTGAGCCTTCTGCCATTTATGCTTCAAAGTCCCTGGGGGAAGGGGTTTTTGGGGCATCCAATTCCACTACTAGGAATTCCAACACAGGCTATTAGGACACTAGATATATAAGAATGCTCCTGAGTGAATAAATGTGGCTTGCCTCTGCATCTCAGAAAGAAAGGGAAGAATTTATTTTAAAAATCACTAGATGTATTATAGGAAATAGCTTAAGAGGAAAAAAAAGGTATCCAAAAAAATAATTTAGGAAAAAATTTCAAATAGCTGATATAGACCATGATTGATTTATCACCTAGAATAATATCATCAATCTTACAGGAAACTCTAATACTTTGACCACCTGATGGGGAGAGCCAACTCATGGAAAAGATTGATGTTGGGAAAGATTGAAGGCAAAAGGAGAAGAGGTGACAGAGGATGAAGTGGATGGATGGTATCACCAACTCAATGGACATGAATTTGAGCAAACTCTGGGAGATAGTGGAGGTCAGAGGATCTTGGTTTGCCACAAATGGCAACCCACTCCAGTATTCTTGCCTGGAGAATCCCAAGGACGGAGAAGCCTGGTGGGCTACAGTTCACGAGGTCGCAAAGAGTCAGACACGACTGAGTGACTTCCCTTCCTTCCTTATGGGATCCCAAAGAGTCAGACATGACTTAGTGACTGAACAACAACAGGAACAGAATAGACTCCTTCCTGATTTCAAACTCCATGTTAATGATCCACTGAAACTTGATCTTTATTTTTTCAATCACTTCTCTAGAAACACTGACTTGTATTCTGTCTCCTTTGGTCATAGCCATAAATTTGCTGTGGCCAAAAATTAAAAACTTCAAATTCTAGCTATCAAGAATCTCACTCTGTTGACATCACCAGTCACTTATTCTTTGTATTTTTCCCTGACTTCAATGATCCTCCAAGCATGCTAAGACTACAATATTTAAAGACAAAATATTGAGATTGAGAAGAACATCTGCTTTAATAGCCAGCTTTCACACTGTATCTTTCTAGTCCACTCACTTTCTCCCCTCATATACATGCTTATTTCATGAAAGCTTTTGATTTCTGTTTGAAAGAAATTTCAAAGAATTTACTGCTGCTGCTGCTAAGTCACTTCAGTCGTGCCCGACTCTGTGTGACCCCATAGACGGCAGCCTACCAGGCTCCCCCATCCCTGGGATTCTCCAGGCAAGAATACTGGAGTGGGTTGCCATTTCCTTCTCCAGTGCATGAAAGAGAAAAGTGAAAATGAAGTCGCTCAGTCTGTCCGACTGTTAGCGACCCCATGGACTGCAGCCCACCAGGCTCCTCCTTCCATTGGATTTTCCAGGCAAGAGTACTGGGGTGGGGTGGCATTGCCTTCCCCGAAAGAATTTACTATCTTTCACCAAATGGACTTACTTACCTGTCTCCTTCTGTGACCATACATTCTGCCTTCTTTTCTACTTTTTTGGTCTCTGGCACCAGTCTATGGCCAACCATACACTTGTGAACTAGATTCCAGCTCCTTTCACCTACTTAGAGTCATTAAGTTCAGTAACCTATCTGTTCCACTTCTGTATCAATTTTTCTCTTGTTGTATCACCCTCATCATAAATACAAATATTCTCTTCAGTTCAGTTGCTCAGTCATATCCGACTCTTTACAACCCCATATACTGCAGCATGCCAGGCCTCCCTGTCCATCACCAACTCCCAGAGCTTAATCAAATTCATGTCCATTGAGTCGGTGATGCCATCCAACCATCTCATCCTCTTTCATCCCCTTCTTCTTCTGCCTTCAATCTTTCCCAGCATCAGGGTCTTTTCCAATGAGTCAGTTCTTTGCACAAGGTGGCCAAAGTATTGGAGTTTCAGCTTCAGCATCAGTTCTTCCAATGATATAGTCTTATTTTAAGAAAACCATTTTCTAATTTTACATTCCTCTCCAGTTTTCACCTCTGTTCTTTACCATAAAATTTTATAAAATGTTGACTATAGTAATTATTTTAGATCTCTTATATTTTACTCTCTTTGGAGGCAATAAAATAAATCTTTTATCCCATTTTTTATCAAAAATACTTTTGTTGGATCTTAATAATCACTTCTTTCCTAAATCAAATAATATCATTCTTAAAAAAAATTCTTCATGTTGCAAGGCATCATGTGCTCCTAGTTTGCTTCATATTTACTGATTTCATTTTTGGTTTTTTCATATTTTCCTAACAGCTCTCCTGCCAGGGCTTTGTGGAACAGAAAAAGACTATGTGTCACCACACGAAAGAAGGTCTTGGTGCATTCTTGTTAAATGCTTTGGATATTTGGCATGCAAATAGTTCATGTCTTACTGCAATTTTTAGGGACAAAAGAAGCTAAAGATAATCTTGTAAATGAACTTGTAAATCCTGTAAATGGACAACAGAGATCATGAATTTATACCAGCATAAGGCTACTAAAAGTTATTATAATAAATGTATCTTTTGCATCAGCAGTAAAGATTGCTAGCAGACACTTTGGAAAAACTTAAATAAGATTTTTTGGTTTTCAATATAGTCTACATCAAGATATGACTAACCAAAAGCTGGAACAGCAAAAGAGGCAAACGAAAGCAAGTGACATCTATAGCAAGCATTGATAGTGAATATGCAAGACACTTTCTGGTATTTCAGAGTGCCCATAATGACACATCTGAAGACAAAAATTCTGCCCAACAGTGCATGATTTCTTTATTTATATGTAACACATTATGAAGATGTCCAGAATATATTCACTGGAATCCTGCAGATTAGATTTTAAATGTCTGAACTTTATAATAGCAAATCAAAATAAAATTCTGATAAGGCAAACACTCGACCAGCACTTTGATTTTTACATTGAAGATTGCTATGTGTGAGCCTCTACAATGTTGATTTCTTGATCTAAAACCTCCCAAATGCTAATAAAAATAGAGTATGCATAGAGAATGCTTGCAGATTAACTAGGACTGGCTGTGGATACCTACCATCTGGTGTTACAAAACATGGGTGGATTAGTTATAACAGCAGAGAGAATGAAATGCTTTACATAATCAGATGGTAAAATGGCAATAATGATCAGTGCACATAATTGAAGTACAGTGTGGGGTAGACAGAATTCTGGCAGCCAGAAACCAAAGAAAGAGCTAGAGTAATTCTATCATTGGCAAGCTCCCCAATTAATATTGTTGGGACATTACAGTGCCCAAGTGGGAACAGCATGTCCTTTATTCCGTTGGAAAGTTAGAATTTAGACATGAGATTGTTTCTTTCTTTTCTTTTTTTTTTTTCCAACTAATTCTAGGATTTGTTGGCGAGTCAAATATTATACTACAATTTGTAAAAAGTAAAGCAATAAATTCATATTCAGACCCTTCTATGCCTGCTTAGAATGATATAACTTAAGTGATAGGAAATGCAAACAGAGAAATAAACAATGAAGAACAATGGATGGATTTAAGATACTTAAGAATTGGGGAAAATTAACATTTGCTACTAAGTCACTCCAGTTGTGTATGACTCTGTGCAACCCCATAGATGGCAGCCACCAGGCTCCCCTGTCCCTGGGATTAACATTTAATGACATAATTAAATTAACATTTAATGACATAATCAAAAGAAAGGAAAAAAATCACTAGGAAGGGGGCAAAGTAGGATGCTTTATATTTCTAAGAAAGGTATATGTAGAAAAATGTTTGAACCAGTCAACAAGGATTGGGGAGATTTTTACGAAAATGAAGACAATATGGATATTAACACATATATACACACATAAAGAAAAGACAATTTTACAGATTAAGATACTTTTAGGAATTAAATTTCTTTTAATTTCTAAAGTCATTTGTTAAAAAATTATACACAGATTTATACTTTATAAGTCAGGCATATCCATAAACACACATACACAGATGCATATATATATATATACATATATATACACACACACATACATACATACATACATGTGTGCACTCTTAATCACTGAGTTGTGTCCAATTCTTTGAAACCTCATGAACAGTAGTCTGCCAGGCTCCTCTATTCATGGGATTTTTCCAGGCAAGAATACTGGAGTGGGTTGCCATTTCTTTCTCCCGAGGATATTCCCAGTCCAGAGATCAAACTTGCTCCTTTTGTGTCTCCTGCATTGGCAGGTGGATTATTTACGCTCTGTACACACACACACACACACACACACACACACACAGAGATACTGTTTGTTTAGTCGCTCAGTCATGTCCAACTCTTTGCAACCCTATGGACTGTAGCCTGTCAGCCTCCTCTGTCTGTGGGATTTCAAAAGCAAAATTATTGGAGTGGGTTGCCTTTTCCTTCTCCTATATATATAACCAAAATAATTTGAGTTATTAAAGATGTATACAGACACAAAAATGAAAGAATAAAAATGGCCATGAGGATAATTGAGTAAATTAATTAGAACCCTAGGAAACAGGAAAAAAAATGAATAATTGGTTATGAAATGTAGCCAATGAAAGGTACTTGTGATCACAGGCACAGGAAAAAATAATAGCTATTTTTTTCTGATAGCAATTTCAAGTAATCAAGTCACTTCAAATAATATGATTTGCAATGAATAAAGAAAAATGGCCTCATGTTTCACTATTAAAAGAATGTATGAATTAGCTAAAACATCTATTTGTTAAGCAGCATCTTAAGGAATTTATCTTAAGGGAAATATACATTAAAAATAAATTCAAGTGGTTCAGGCAGTTGAACTTGTGTCCAAAGCTATGCAGGCTCTTCTAAAAATTGAAAAAATGTTCATTTTTTAAAAATGCATTGTTATTTAACTTTTATTTTTAAATTTTTCTTTCTTTAATATAAATTTATTTATTTTAATTGGAGGTTAATTACTTTACAATATTGTATTGGTTTTGCCATACATCAACATGTATCTGCCATATGTATACACGTGTTCCCTATTCTGAACCCCCCTCCCTCTTCCCTCCCCATACTATCCCTCTGGGTCGTCTCAGTGTACAAGCCCCAAGCATCCAGTATCATGCATTGAACCTGGATTGGCGACTCGTTTCATATGTGATATTATACATGTTTCAGTGTCACTCTCCCAAATCATCCCACCCTCTCCCTCTCCCACAGAGTCAAAAAGACTGTTGTATACATCTGTGTCTCTTTTGCTGTCTCACATACAGGGTTATCATTACCATCTTTCTACATTCCATATATATGCATTAGTATACTGTATTGGTGTTTTTCTTTCTGGCTTACTTCACTCTGTTTAGTAGGCTCCAATTTCATCCACCTCATTAGAACTGATTCAAATATATTCTTTTTAATGGCTGAGTAATACTCCATTGTGTATATGTACCACAGCTTTCTTATCCATTCATCTGCTGATGGACATCCAGGTTGCTTCCATGTCCTGGCTATTATAAACAGTGCTGCAATGAACACTGGGGTACATGTGTCTCTTTCAATTATGGTTTCCTTGGTGTGTATGCCTAGCAGTGGGATTGCTGTGTCATAAAATAATAAAGATGTTTAAGGTGTGAGGAGACAGTTTTAGGCAGTTGGTTTTGAAGGACTGGAACAAAGAACTCGAAGAATTTCAGATCTCCAATTCATGAAGGGGAGTGGAGCATAGATGCTGAAGTCATATCAGAATAAGAACTCAGAATAGTTCATTATAAATACAAGTGCTTTAGGTAAATTTTGAGGTGAATATAAAGGCAAATTACATAAAATATAGGGGTAGAGAAACAGAAGAGACAAAGCAGAAGGCAATCGGAAAGGTTTTCAATGATAATGGTCAATACTTATCATGGGATTTTCATAAACATGCCAGGTATGTGAAGGATATGAGTCTATTTATTAGGACCATGACCATACAGACTTGCCACACACGCCCTCTTCAGAATGGGCAGATCCATGACTCACTTTCTAATATGCTCTGTTTGGTGAAGTGGTTTTTGAATAGTTTTAGGTATTAAACACCTCTATCAACACATGCGTGCACTTGAGTGTGTGTGCGTCCACAGACACACAAACACACACACACTCTTTCTAACTTGAATCCCAGCAGCTGAATTACCCGAGTTGAGAGGGAATTAATCTCCTTTATCGATGGTAAATGTGATTCGCATGTACAAGATACTTTCACAGCAGCATCTAGACTAGTGTTTGACTAAATAACTGGGCACTGTAATCCAGTCAAGTGTGACCTCCCATCACAGGATGATTTCTTCCCTCTTTTCTATTAGGATCCTATCGAAGTAGTAACAAACTTTTTTAAAGAAGAGCCAGCAAATTGTGATGTAGTTAAAATATTTCAGTGTAGAACATATAAGGCAAATACATAAACACATAGCATGTGCCAGGGAAGGCAGGGTACTCATAATTGCAAATTGTTCTTATCCATCTGCTACGTGCTGAACAATAAAAATCACATGCAAATGCTCTGTCTCAAGAAAATTACATTTTAAGGGGACAATAGAGATCGAACTCCACCTACCTTAAAAATTATTTGAGCATTCAGCCAGACAGTCACTGGAAGAGTAGATAAGACAGGCAAGATGCTGTAAGCTACCTGGAGATATCTAAATATATGAACACTAGAAATAAAACAAAGACTTGTCTATAGAAGAGTGATCATGAATGGAGGAATGAGAAGAACCTTCTCTCCCAGTGCCAAAAACTTCATGTTTTGCAAAGATAAGAACAAACTCAAATGGTATGTCAGTATAGAGTGCCTTAGCAACATCTCACTTGAACCTATCTGCCCTTTCATGATAATCTTCTGAAACTAAAGAATCTATCATCAAAATGGTGCATTGCTTTTCCTATCTTGGCACTGCAGCCATTAATGCCTTGTTCATCAATAATAGCTTCCTACTGTACTTTAAGGGGTCGTTTGATTTTGCCAAAGTGATATTTGAAATGTCTCTGAATCTTTGACATGTCTATTTGCCAAAATGGTATTTGAAATGTCTCTGAATCTTTGACATGTCTGTCTTTTGCTTTTGTAAAGAGAACAGTTTAGTTTAATTCACATTTTATTTTCTTCAGAATGTTCTAGATATGGTTCCCCATTTGGGGAGCATTGAATGACACCCAGTAAAACTGGCCTGATTTATCTCTTTGTGTGTAGTAGATTTTTGTCTTGATTCTACATTAAGCTATCCCAGTCTCTGGAGTTTTTAAATACATAGATACTATGAAAGTTCATTTCTAATTATTAGAGTCATTGCATAGTTATGGCTACATTAAAAAAAAAAAATCCCAAGGTAAAAGAAAGGCAGCCTATAGCGTTAATTCAAATTTGTGATTTTAAACATTTTTCACAAATCTGTGAGATTTCTCTGGAATATTTTCCACTCAGTTTTTAGCTCTTATGACATTGCAGTAATTTACTCTGATTCCATGATATCAAAGGCTGTTAGTACTATTATCTGATATTTGCTGCTTTCTATTCTCCACTCCACTTGATTTTTTTGGTCACTTTTCTCTGCCAGAGCATGCATCATAGTTACTAGAAATAAGTTATCTTCTTCAATTTCACTGTCTTTCCCATTTAATAGAATCGATCAACCTATCTGCAAGGACATTCTTTCTATTACCACAGATCACCCATGCTGCTGCATTTACTTTAATGACAAGACCACTGAATTTCCCATCCAGCATGATGTAACAGACTTTCAAAGACATGGAGAGTTAGCTTGATATCTTATAGGATACGTACTTTTCTGTGCTTGGTCACGCAGTTGTGTCAAAATCTTTGCAACCCCATGGACTGTAGCATTCAAGGTTCCTCTGTCCATGGAGATTCTCCAAGCAAGAATACCGGAGTGGGTTACCAGCCTCTCCTCCAGGGTATCTTCCCAACCCAGGGATCAAACCCAGGTCTCCTGCACTGAAGGCAGATTACTCACAGTCTAAGCCACCAGGGAGCCCAAGATATGTACTAGCTCTCAAGGTTTATTCTGTTGTTGATCCCAAATTCAAAAATTTGCCAGACAAGCTTTTTAAGGTCTCCTTTGAGGCTATGAGAGGGACTTTATTTCAAAGAATATATTTTATTTTAATTTTTTATTCTTGTGGTAACTCTTGATGACTTTGCTAGTGAAGATGAAATAAAATAGCACTATAGTTACTCCCAGAGTGGCTGATTACATCCACAGCAGCCTGTGACTCCTGGGCAGTGGCAGTTCCAGGCATCAAGTGGCAGCAGTGAGGCTGCAGACACTCAGCTCCTGGACATCCTCTAAAATTGGCTAAAGCCTTCCGTGGATCCACTCCCCAGCCACTCCAGCAAGGCCTTTGCCTCAACACCCAGTACATATTGACTGACACCTGATGGCCAGTGAAGGTTTATATGCTCAACAAGGACCGGCAGTGGAACCACTGGGACATTGGGCATACCATCCAGCTACACTGAGCAGCTGAAGGGTATGTTCCTGCTACTTTAGTTCAGTTCAGTTCAGTTCAGTCGCTCATTTGTGTCTGACTCTTTGTGACCCCATGAATCACAGCACGCCAGGCCTCCCTGTCTATCACTAACTCCTGGAGTTCACTCAAACTCATGTCCATCGAGTCAGTGATGTCATCCAGCCATCTCATCCTCGGTCATCTCCTTCTCCTCCTGCCCCCAATCCCTCCCAACATCAGGGTCTTTTCCAATGAGTCAACTTTTCGCATCAGGTGGCCAAAGTATTGGAGTTTCAGCTTCAACATCAGTCCTTCCAATGAACACCCAAGACTGCTCTCCTTTAAGATGGACTGATTGGATCTCCTTGCAGTCCAAGGGACTCTCAAGAGTCTTCTCCAATACCACAATTCGAAAGCATCAAGTCTCCTGCTACTTAGCACCTGACAAAATGTGATCCACTGGAGAACAGAATGGCAAATGACTTCAGTATGCTTGCCTTGAAAAGCCCATAAACAGTGTGTAAAGGCAAAAAATATATGACACTGAAAGATGAACCCCTCAGGACAGTAGGTGTCCAATATACTACTGTGGAAGAACAGAGAAATAGAATAAGAATGAAGAGGCTGAGCCAAAGCAGAAATGACCACCAGTTGTGGTTATATCTAGTGGTGGAAGTAAAGTTTGATGCTATAAAGAAATATACTGGATAGGAACCTGGAATGTTAGGTCCATAAATTAAGGTAAATTCAATGTGGTCAAACAGGAGATGGCAAGAGTGAAAATTAACATTTTTGGAATCAATGAATTAAATGGATGGAAATGGGCAAATTTAATTCAAATGACAATTATATCTACTAATGTGGGCAAGAATCCTTTAGAAGAAACAAAGTAGACCACAGAGTCAACTAAAGAGTCTGAAATATAGTACTTGCTTGCAATCTCAAAAATGAGCAAGATCTCAGTTCATTTCCAAGGCAAACCATTCCACATCATAGTACTCCAGTCTATGACTCAACCACTAATGCTGAAGAAGCTGAAGTGGAAAGATTCTATAAAGACCTACAAGAAATCATGGAGCAAACAACAACAACAAAATTTCATTTTCATTATAGGGGACTGGAATGCAAAAGTAGGAAGTCAAGAGATACCTGGAGTAACAGACAAGTTTGGCTTTGGAGTATGAAATGAAAAAGGGTAAAGGCTAATAGAGTTTTGCCAGATGAATGCAATAGTAACAGCAAATGCTCTCTTCCAACAACACAACAGACATGCGCATCACCAGATGGTCAGTGCTGAAATCAGAATGATAATATTCTTTGCAGTCAAACGTGGAAAAGCTCTATCAGCTCAGTTCAGTCACTCAGTCATGTCCAACTCTTAGTTATCCCAGGAACTTCAGCACACCAGGCCTCCCTATCCATCACCAACTCCCTGAGCTTGCTCAAACTCAAACCAATGGAGTCGGTGATGTCATTCAACAATTTCATCCTCTGTCATCCCTTTCTCCTCCTGCCTTCAATCTTTCCCAGCATCAGGGTATTTTCCAATGAGTCAGCTCTTTGCATCAGGTGACTAAAGTACTGGAGTTTCAGCATCAGTCCTTCCAATGAATATTCAGGACTGATTTCCCTTAGGAAATGGTTTGATCAAATACTCAGGACTAGTTTGATCTCCTCACAGTTCAAGGGACTCTCAAGAGCTTTCTCCAATACCACAGTTCAAAAGCATCAGTTCTTCAAACTGGAGTTTCAGCATCAGTCCTTCCAATGAATATTCAGGACTGATTTCCCTTAGGAAATGGTTTGATCAAATACTCAGGACTAGTTTGATCTCCTCACAGTTCAAGGGACTCTCAAGAGCTTTCTCCAATACCACAGTTCAAAAGCATCAGTTCTTCAGCACTCAGCTTTTTTATAGTTCAACTCTAACATTCATACATGACTACTGGGAAAACTATAGCTTTAACTAGATAGATGTTTGTCAGAAAAGCAGTATCTATGGTTTTTAATATGTTGTCTAGGTTGGTCATATTTTTTTTTTCCCCAAGGAGTAAGCACCTTTTAAATTCATGGCTACAGTCACTATCTGCAGTGATTTTGGAGACCAAGAAAATAAAGTCTGTCACTGTTTCCATTGTTTTTGCATCTATTTGACATGAAGTAATGGGACCAACTGCTATGATTTTATTTTTTTTAATGTTGAATTTTAAACCAACTTTTTCACTCTCTCTTTCACTTCCATCAAGAGATTCTTTAGTTCTTCTTCACTTTTTGGCATAAAGGTAGTGTCACCTGCATATCTGAGGTTATTGTTATTTCTCCCAGCAATTTTGATTCCAGCTGTGCTTCATCCAGCCCAGTGTTTCTCATGATGTACTCTGTATGTAAGTTAAAATAGCAGTGTGACAATATACATCCTTGATGTACTCCTTTACCAATTTGAAACCAGTCCATTGTTCCATGTCTGGTTCTAACTGTTGCTTCTTGACCTGCATGCAGATTTCTCAGGAGGCTAGTCAGGTGGTCTGGTATTCCCATCTCTTAAAGCATTTTGCACAGTTGTGATCCACATAGTCAAAGGCTTTGGCATAATCTATAAAGCAGTAGTAGATATTTTTCTAGAACTCTCTTGCTTTTTCGATGATCCAGCCAATGTTAGCAATTTGATCTGTGGTTCCTCCGCCTTTTTAGAAATCAAACTTGAACATATCAAAGTTCTTGGTTCATGTACTGTTGAATGTTGGCTTGGAAAATTTTGAGCATTACTTTGCTAGTTGAACATTCTTTGGCATTGCCTTTCTTTGGGATTGGAAGGAAAACTGACCTTTTCCAGTCCTGTGGCCTCTGCTGCATTTTTAAAATTTGCTGGCATATTGATTGTAGTACTGTCACAGCATTTTTTTTTTTTTTTTGAGAATTTAAAATAGCTCGACTGGAATTCCATTACCCTCACTAGGTTTGTTCATAGTGATGCCTCCTCATGCCCATTTGACTTTGTATTCCAGGATGTCTGGCTCTAGGTGAGTGATCACGAAATTGTGGTTATCTGGGTCATGAAGATCTTTTTTGTATAGTTCTTCTGTGTATTCTTGCTACCTTTTCTCAATATCTTCTACTTGTGTTAGGTCCGTTTCTTCCCTTTATTGTGCCCATCTTTGCTTGAAAATTCCCTTGTTATCTCTAATTTTCTTGAAGATACCTCTAATAAGTCTTTTCCATTCTATTGTTTTCCTCTATGTATTTGTATTGTTCACTGAGGAAGGTTTTATCTCTCCTTGATATTCTTTGGGACTCTGCATTCAGATGGGTATATCTTTCCTTTGTTCCTTTGCCTTAGGCTTCTCTTTTCTCAGCTATTTGTAAGGCTTTCTCAGACAGCCATTTTGCATTTTTGCATTTCTTTTCTTGAGGATGATCTTGATCACTGCTTCATGCGCAATGTCACAAACCTATGTCCACAGTTCTTCAGGCACTCTGTCTTTCAAATTTAATCCTTTGATTATTTTTGTCACTTCCTGCAGATAATCACAAGGGGTTTGATTTAGACCATACCTAAATGACCTAGTGATTTTGCCTACTGTCTTCAATTTGAGCCTGAATTTTGCAATAAGAAGCTGATAATCTGAGCCACAGTCAGTTGTCAGTCTTATTTTTGCTGTCTGTATAGAGCTTCTCCATTTTCAGCTTCAAATAATATAATCAATCTGATTTCGGTATTGACCATCTGGTGATGACCATGTGTAGAGCCGTCACTTGTGTTGTTGGAAGAGTGTGTCTGCTATGACCAGTGCATTTTCTTGAAAAAACACTGTTAGCCTCTGCTGTGCTAAATTTTGCACTCCAAGGTCAAATGTACCTGTTAATCCAGGTATCTCTTGACTTCCTACTTTTTCATGCCAATCCTTTATAATGAAAAGGCCATCTCTTTTTGGTGATAGTTCTAGAAGGTCTTGAGGGCTTTATAAAACCATTCAACTTCAGCTTCTTCAGAATTGGTACTTGGAGCACTTGGATTACTGTGATTTTGAATGGTTTCCTTGGAAATGAACAAAGGGAGAAACACTATATACTCAGCAAAAAGCAAGACTGGGAGCTGACTGTGGTTCAGATCATTAGCTTCTTATTGTGAAATTCAGGCTCAAATTGAAGAAAGTAAGGAAAATCATTAGGTCATTCATGTATGGCCTAAATCAAATCCCTTGCCATTTTATGCTGAAAATGATGAATAGATTCAAGTGATTACATCTGATAGACTGAGTGCTTGAAGAAGTATAGACAGAGGTTCATAACATTGTATAGTAGGTGTTAACCAAAACCATTACTAAGAAAAATAA
This sequence comes from Oreotragus oreotragus, assembly GCA_006410675.1. Lineage (NCBI taxonomy): Eukaryota > Metazoa > Chordata > Mammalia > Artiodactyla > Bovidae > Oreotragus > Oreotragus oreotragus. The sequence continues at coordinate 103,092 of SJYX01016879.1, forward strand.
ATATAAGAAGGCAAGTGAAAGATATACCCAACTTAATGCAGAATTCCAGAGAATAGCTAGGAGAGATCAGAAAGCCTTCCTGACTGAACAATTCAAAGAAATAGAGGAAGACAATAGAATGGGACAGACTAGAGCTNGGCTGCAGACACTCAGCTCCTGGACATCCTCTAAAATTGGCTAAAGCCTTCCATGGATCCACTCCCCAGCCACTCCAGCAAGGCCTTTGCCTCAACACCCAGTACATATTGACTGACACCTGATGGCCAGTGAAGGTTTATATGCTCAACAAGGACCGGCAGTGGAACCACTGGGACATTGGGCATACCATCCAGCTACACTGAGCAGCTGAAGGGTATGTTCCTGCTACTTTAGTTCAGTTCAGTTCAGTTCAGTCGCTCATTTGTGTCTGACTCTTTGTGACCCCATGAATCACAGCACGCCAGGCCTCCCTGTCTATCACTAACTCCTGGAGTTCACTCAAACTCATGTCCATCGAGTCAGTGATGTCATCCAGCCATCTCATCCTCGGTCATCTCCTTCTCCTCCTGCCCCCAATCCCTCCCAACATCAGGGTCTTTTCCAATGAGTCAACTTTTCGCATCAGGTGGCCAAAGTATTGGAGTTTCAGCTTCAACATCAGTCCTTCCAATGAACACCCAAGACTGATCTCCTTTAAGATGGACTGATTGGATCTCCTTGCAGTCCAAGGGACTCTCAAGAGTCTTCTCCAATACCACAATTCGAAAGCATCAAGTCTCCTGCTACTTAGCACCTGACAAAATGTGATCCACTGGAGAACAGAATGGCAAATGACTTCAGTATGCTTGCCTTGAAAAGCCCATAAACAGTGTGTAAAGGCAAAAAATATATGACACTGAAAGATGAACCCCTCAGGACAGTAGGTGTCCAATATACTACTGTGGAAGAACAGAGAAATAGAATAAGAATGAAGAGGCTGAGCCAAAGCAGAAATGACCACCAGTTGTGGTTATATCTAGTGGTGAAAGTAAAGTTTGATGCTATAAAGAAATATACTGGATAGGAACCTGGAATGTTAGGTCCATAAATTAAGGTAAATTCAATGTGGTCAAACAGGAGATGGCAAGAGTGAAAATTAACATTTTTGGAATCAATGAATTAAATGGATGGAAATGGGCAAATTTAATTCAAATGACAATTATATCTACTAATGTGGGCAAGAATCCTTTAGAAGAAACAAAGTAGACCACAGAGTCAACTAAAGAGTCTGAAATATAGTACTTGCTTGCAATCTCAAAAATGAGCAAGATCTCAGTTCATTTCCAAGGCAAACCATTCCACATCATAGTACTCCAGTCTATGACTCAACCACTAATGCTGAAGAAGCTGAAGTGGAAAGATTCTATAAAGACCTACAAGAAATCATGGAGCAAACAACAACAACAAAATTTCATTTTCATTATAGGGGACTGGAATGCAAAAGTAGGAAGTCAAGAGATACCTGGAGTAACAGACAAGTTTGGCTTTGGAGTATGAAATGAAAAAGGGTAAAGGCTAATAGAGTTTTGCCAGATGAATGCAATAGTAACAGCAAATGCTCTCTTCCAACAACACAACAGACACGTGCATCACCAGATGGTCAGTGCTGAAATCAGAATGATAATATTCTTTGCAGTCAAACGTGGAAAAGCTCTATCAGCTCAGTTCAGTCACTCAGTCATGTCCAACTCTTAGTTATCCCAGGAACTTCAGCACACCAGGCCTCCCTATCCATCACCAACTCCCTGAGCTTGCTCAAACTCAAACCAATGGAGTCGGTGATGTCATTCAACAATTTCATCCTCTGTCATCCCTTTCTCCTCCTGCCTTCAATCTTTCCCAGCATCAGGGTATTTTCCAATGAGTCAGCTCTTTGCATCAGGTGACTAAAGTACTGGAGTTTCAGCATCAGTCCTTCCAATGAATATTCAGGACTGATTTCCCTTAGGAAATGGTTTGATCAAATACTCAGGACTAGTTTGATCTCCTCACAGTTCAAGGGACTCTCAAGAGCTTTCTCCAATACCACAGTTCAAAAGCATCAGTTCTTCAGCACTCAGCTTTTTTATAGTTCAACTCTAACATTCATACATGACTACTGGGAAAACTATAGCTTTAACTAGATAGATGTTTGTCAGAAAAGCAGTATCTATGGTTTTTAATATGCTGTCTAGGTTGGTCATATTTTTTTTTCCCCAAGGAGTAAGCACCTTTTAAATTCATGGCTACAGTCACTATCTGCAGTGATTTTGGAGACCAAGAAAATAAAGTCTGTCACTGTTTCCATTGTTTTTGCATCTATTTGACATGAAGTAATGGGACCAACTGCTATGATTTTATTTTTTTTAATGTTGAATTTTAAACCAACTTTTTCACTCTCTCTTTCACTTCCATCAAGAGATTCTTTAGTTCTTCTTCACTTTTTGGCATAAAGGTAGTGTCACCTGCATATCTGAGGTTATTGTTATTTCTCCCAGCAATTTTGATTCCAGCTGTGCTTCATCCAGCCCAGTGTTTCTCATGATGTACTCTGTATGTAAGTTAAAATAGCAGTGTGACAATATACATCCTTGATGTACTCCTTTACCAATTTGAAACCAGTCCATTGTTCCATGTCTGGTTCTAACTGTTGCTTCTTGACCTGCATGCAGATTTCTCAGGAGGCTAGTCAGGTGGTCTGGTATTCCCATCTCTTAAAGCATTTTGCACAGTTGTGATCCACATAGTCAAAGGCTTTGGCATAATCTATAAAGCAGTAGTAGATATTTTTCTAGAACTCTTTTGCTTTTTCAATGATCCAGCCAATGTTAGCAATTTGATCTGTGGTTCCTCCGCCTTTTTAGAAATCAAACTTGAACATATCAAAGTTCTTGGTTCATGTACTGTTGAATGTTGGCTTGGAAAATTTTGAGCATTACTTTGCTAGTTGAACATTCTTTGGCATTGCCTTTCTTTGGGATTGGAAGGAAAACTGACCTTTTCCAGTCCTGTGGCCTCTGCTGCATTTTTAAAATTTGCTGGCATATTGATTGTAGTACTGTCACAGCATTTTTTTTTTTTTTTTGAGAATTTAAAATAGCTCGACTGGAATTCCATTACCCTCACTAGGTTTGTTCATAGTGATGCCTCCTCATGCCCATTTGACTTTGTATTCCAGGATGTCTGGCTCTAGGTGAGTGATCACGAAATTGTGGTTATCTGGGTCATGAAGATCTTTTTTGTATAGTTCTTCTGTGTATTCTTGCTACCTTTTCTCAATATCTTCTACTTGTGTTAGGTCCGTTTCTTCCCTTTATTGTGCCCATCTTTGCTTGAAAATTCCCTTGTTATCTCTAATTTTCTTGAAGATACCTCTAATAAGTCTTTTCCATTCTATTGTTTTCCTCTATGTATTTGTATTGTTCACTGAGGAAGGTTTTATCTCTCCTTGATATTCTTTGGGACTCTGCATTCAGATGGGTATATCTTTCCTTTGTTCCTTTGCCTTAGGCTTCTCTTTTCTCAGCTATTTGTAAGGCTTTCTCAGACAGCCATTTTGCATTTTTGCATTTCTTTTCTTGAGGATGATCTTGATCACTGCTTCATGCGCAATGTCACAAACCTATGTCCACAGTTCTTCAGGCACTCTGTCTTTCAAATTTAATCCTTTGATTCTTTTTGTCACTTCCTGCAGATAATCACAAGGGGTTTGATTTAGACCATACCTAAATGACCTAGTGATTTTGCCTACTGTCTTCAATTTGAGCCTGAATTTTGCAATAAGAAGCTGATAATCTGAGCCACAGTCAGTTGTCAGTCTTATTTTTGCTGTCTGTATAGAGCTTCTCCATTTTCAGCTTCAAATAATATAATCAATCTGATTTCGGTATTGACCATCTGGTGATGACCATGTGTAGAGCCGTCACTTGTGTTGTTGGAAGAGTGTGTCTGCTATGACCAGTGCATTTTCTTGAAAAAACACTGTTAGCCTCTGCTGTGCTAAATTTTGCACTCCAAGGTCAAATGTACCTGTTAATCCAGGTATCTCTTGACTTCCTACTTTTTCATGCCAATCCTTTATAATGAAAAGGCCATCTCTTTTTGGTGATAGTTCTAGAAGGTCTTGAGGGCTTTATAAAACCATTCAACTTCAGCTTCTTCAGAATTGGTACTTGGAGCACTTGGATTACTGTGATTTTGAATGGTTTCCTTGGAAATGAACAAAGGGAGAAACACTATATACTCAGCAAAAAGCAAGACTGGGAGCTGACTGTGGTTCAGATCATTAGCTTCTTATTGTGAAATTCAGGCTCAAATTGAAGAAAGTAAGGAAAATCATTAGGTCATTCATGTATGGCCTAAATCAAATCCCTTGCCATTTTATGCTGAAAATGATGAATAGATTCAAGTGATTACATCTGATAGACTGAGTGCTTGAAGAAGTATAGACAGAGGTTCATAACATTGTATAGTAGGTGTTAACCAAAACCATTACTAAGAAAAATAAATATAAGAAGGCAAGTGAAAGATATACCCAACTTAATGCAGAATTCCAGAGAATAGCTAGGAGAGATCAGAAAGCCTTCCTGACTGAACAATTCAAAGAAATAGAGGAAGACAATAGAATGGGACAGACTAGAGCTCTCTTTAAGAAAATTAAAGATACCAAGGGAATATTTCATGTAAAGATAGGCACAATGAATAACAAAATTGGCAAAGACATGACAGAAGTAGAAGAGATTAAGAAGATGTGGCAAGAATACACAGAAGAACTGTACAAAAAAAGCTTGTAATGACCCATAGAACCATGATGGTGTGCTTGCTAACTGGAGCCAGACATCCGGGTGTGTGAAATCATGTGGACCTTAGGAAGCCTCACTACAAACAAAGCTAGTGGAGGTGATGGCATTTCAGCTGAGCTATTTCAAATCCTCAAAGATGATGCTGTGAAAGTGCTGTGGTCAATATGGCAGCAAATTTGGAAAACTCAGCAGTGGCCACAGGACTGGAAAAGGTCAGCTTTCATTCCAACCCCAAAGAAAGGCAATGTCAAATGCTGTTCAAATTACCATACAATTGCAGTCATTTTACATGCTAATAAGATTATACTAAATTTTTTTCAAATTAAGCTTCAG
>SJYX01016879.1:121733-141164 GCA_006410675.1 Oreotragus oreotragus
CATTTCAATGCTATTCTCCCAAATCATCCCACCCTCTCCCTCTCCCTCCCACTCAGAGTCCAAAAGTCTGCTCTATACATCTGTGTCTCTTTTGCTGTCTTGCATACAGGGTCCTCATTACCATCTTTCTAAATTCCATATATATATGTTAGTATACTGTATTGGTGTTTTTCTTTCTGGCTTACTTCACTCTGTATAATCGGTTCCAGTTTCATCCATCTTATTAGAACTTATTCAAGTGTATTCTTTTTAATGGCTGAGTAATACTCCATTGTGTATAGTATTTTTTTTTTTTTTAAAGCTCATTTTAAAACTTCACCTTATGTTTTATAACATTCCGAAAGGGCTAAAAGTGATCTGGAGGTTCTTTTTATTGGCTTTCCTTTGAAAGCATGTTTTCCCCTACTTTCCCTTAACACATTCTTCATCACATTTTGATTCATCCATTCATAAGACAGTTCCCTCCTGAAAATCATAGCTGCATCTTATAAGGCATATTATCACTTGATAAAATTACTGTGAATGTCTGGTATTCTAACACTGTCTGGAACATATTAGTGTTCAATTTAAAATGCTTAGGCGAGTAAATGAAACAATTCTTGCTGCTGCTATTCAGTTGCTCAGACGTGTTTGACTCTTTGGAACTTCATGGACTGCAGCAGGCCAGACTTTCCTGTCCTTCACTGTCTCCCTGAGTTTGCTCAAATTCATGTCCACTGAGTTGATGATGATATCTAACCATCTCATCCTCTGTCCCTCCTCCTCCTGCTCTCCATTTTTCCCAGAATCATGGTCTTTTCCAATGAGTCACCTCTTCACATCAGGTGGCCAAAGTATTGGAGCTTCAGCTTCAGCATCAGTCCTTCCAACGAATATTCAGAGTTGATTTTCTTTAGGAGTGGTCAAACTCCTTGCAGCCCAAAGGACTCTCGAGAAACTTCTTCATCACAATTTGAAAACATCAGTCCTTTGGTGTTCAGCCTTCTTTATGGTCCAACTTTAGCATCCATACATGACTACTGGAAAAACCATTGCTTTGACTGTATGGACCTTGGTTGACAAAGTGATGTCTTTATTTTTTTAATATGCTATCTAGGCTTGTCATAGCTTTTCTTCCAAGGAGTAATCATCTTTTAATTTTACAGCTGCAGTCACTGTCTGCAGGGATTTTGGATCCTAAGAAAATGAAATCTGTCACTGCTTCCACTTTTTCCCCTTCTATTTGCCATGAAGTAAATGGCAAATAGAGGCATGAGGTAATAGGACCGATTGCTATGATCTTAGTGTTTTGAATGTTCAGTTTCAGATAAGCTTTTTCACTCTCCTCTTTCAACCTCATCAGGAGGTGCTTTAGTTCCTCTTTACATTCTTCATAGCTGAAGTTGTTGATATTTCTCCCAGCAAATTTGATTTCAGCTTGTGATTCATCCAGCCCGGCATTTTGCATAATGTACTCTGAATATAAGTTAAATAAGCAGGTGACTATATACAACTTTGTCATACTTCTTCCCCAGTTTTGAACCATTCCTTTCCCATTTGTTCCATGTAAGTTTCTAGCTGCTGCTTCTTGACCTGCATGCAGGTTTCTCAGGTAATGTGGCCTGGTATATCACATCTCTTTAAGAAATTTCCACAGTTGAAGTGAACTAAATGTATATCATTCTATGACTTAATATTTATGTTTTTGTGACATTAAAAATATACTGCTCAAAAAATTTTAAAAGGATAAATTAGCACTTTCATGCAGCTATAAAAAAACACATTAATTATTTTAACTTTTTTTATCAATGAGTAAACCATGCAGATTTTATAGCCATTTTTAAAACAAAGTCAAAGAATAGACATATTTATAGACAATGGATATGAGTATATGTACAAAAGCTGTATATCTCATGCTTTTCTATAGATAAGGATAATTATTTTTCCATAAGACATAATTCATTTTAATTTCTCTATAGAATGTTTTTTGCATCCTTATTGGTATACAACTTCTTGTTGTTATGTTGTTCAGTCATATCTGACTCTTCATGACCCATGGCAGCACACCAGGCCTCTCTGTCCCTCAACATCTCCCGAAGTTTGCCCAAGTTCAAGTCCATTGCATCGGTGATGTCATCCAGGCATCTCATCCTCTGATGACCCTCTTCTCCTCTCCTCAATCTTTTCCAACATCAGGGCCTTTTCCAGTGAGTTAGCTTTTTGAATCAGACGACCAAAATACTGGAGTTTCAACTTCAGCATCCATCCTTCAAACAAGCTTTCAGGGTTTATTTTCCTTAAGATTGACTGGTTTGATCTCCTTGCTCTCCAGGGGACTCTGGAGTCTTCTCCAGCACCATAGTTCAAAGGCGGCAATTCTTCGGAGCTCTGCTTTCTTTACCATCCAACTCTCACAACTGCATGTGGCAACTGGGGCTACCACAACCTTGACTCTATGGACTTTTGTTGGCAGAATAACTTCTCTGCTTTTCAGCACACCATCTCAGTTTGTGATAGCTTGCTGATAAAGAATCAAATGTCTTCTGATTTCAAGGCTGCAGTCACCATCCACAGTGATCTTAGAGCCCAACTAGAGGAAATCTGTCACTTCAGTTCAGTGCAGTTCAGTCATTCAGTCATGCCCAACTCTTTGCAACCCAATGGACCACAGCACGCCAGCCTCCCTGTCCATGACCAACTTCCGGAGTTTACTCAAATGTCATGTCCATTGATGTCATCCAACCATCTCATCCTCTGTTGTCCCCTTCTCCCCCTGCTTTCAGTCTTTCCCAGTATCAGGGTCTTTTCAAATGATTGACTCATTCTTCACATCAGGAGGCCAAATTATTGGAGTTTCAGCTTCAACATCAGTCCTTCCAATGAATATTCAGGGCTGATTTCCTTTAGGATAGACTGGTTGGATCTCCTTGCAGTCCAAGGGACTCTCAAGAATATTCTCCAACATCACAGTTAGAAAGTATCAATTCTTTGATGCTCACATTTCTTTATGGTCCAACTCTCAAATCTGTACATGACTACTGGGAAAACTATAGCCTAGACTAGACAGACCTTTGTTGGCAAAGTTACATCTCTGCTTTTTAATATGCTATCTAGGTTGGTGATAACTTTTCTTCCAAGGAGCAAGCATCTTTTAATTTCATGGCTGCAGTCACCATCTGCAGTGATTTTGGAGCCCCAAAAAATAGTCTGTCACTGTTTCCACTGTTTCCTCATCTATTTGCCATGAAGTGATGGGACCAGATACCATGATCTTAGTTTTCTGAAGGTTGAGGTTTAAGCCAATTTTTTTCACTCTCCCCTTTCACTTTCATCAAGAGGTTCTTTAGTTCTTCTTCACTTTCTGACATAAGGATGAGGTAATCTGTGTATTTGAGGTTACTGATATTTCTCCCAGCAGTCTTGATTCCAGCTTGTGCTTCATCCAGCCCAGCATTTTGATGTACTCTGTATAGAAGTTAAATAAGCATGGTGAAAATATACAGCCTTGACATATTCCTTTCCCTATTTGGAACCAGTCTGTTGTTCCATGTCCAGTTCTAACTGTTGCTTCTTGACCTACCTACAGATTTCTCAAGAGACAGGTCAGGTGGCCTGGTATTCCCATCTCTTTAAGAATTTCTCACAGTTTGCTGTGGTTCACTCTGTCAAAGGATTGGATGTAATTAATAAAGCAGAAATAGATGCTTTTCTTTTTTTAATATAAATTTATTTATTTTAATTGGAGGTTAATTACTTTACAATATTGTATTGATTTTGTCATACATCAACATGAATCCACCAGGGGTGTACACATGTTCCCCATCCTGAACCCCCATCCCACCTCCCTCCCCTTACCATCCCTCTGGGTCACCCCAGTGCACCAGCCCCAAGCATCCTGTATCCTGCATTGAACCTGAACTGGTGATTCACCTTCTGGAACTCTCTTGCTTTTTAAATGACCCAGCAGATGTTAGCAATTTGATCTCTGGTTCCTCTGCCTTTTTAAAAATTAGCTTTAACATCCGGGAAGTTGTTGAAGCAGCTTGAACATGTGGAATCTCTCACTATTTCCACGTTTTTCCCCTCTATTAGCTGTGAAGTGATGGGGCCAGGGGCCATGATTTTAGGTTTTTGTTTTGTTTTATTTAGTTTTAAGCCATTTTTTCACTCTCTTCCTTCAAGCTCATCAAGAGGCTCTTTATTTCCTCTTTGCTTTCTGCCATTAGAGTGGTATCATCTGTATATCTGAGGTTGTTGATGTATCTCCCATCTATCTTGATTACAGCTTATAATTCATCCAACCTGGCATTTCTTATGATGTGCTTAGTGTATAGATTAAACAAACATGGTGACAGCAGACAACCCTGTCATGCTCATTTCTCAATCCTGAACCAATCAGTTGTTCCATACAGGGTTCTAACTGTGGCTTCTTGACTTACATATAGATTTCTCTGAAGACAGGTAAGTTGATCTAGTATTCCCATCTCTAACCACTTTCCACAGTTTATTATGATCCACACAGTCAAAGGCTTTGGCATAGTCAATGAAACAGAGAAAGATTTTTTTTTTTTTTTTCTGGAACCCTAGCTTTCTCTATAGTCCAGCAAATGTTAGCAATTTGATCTCTGGTTCCTCTTCCTTTTATAAATCCAGTTTGAACAACCTGGAAGTTCTTGGTTCACATAATGTTGATGACTAGCATACAAGATTTTAAGGCATGACCTTACTAGGATGGGAGATGAGTCCAATCATTTGGTGATTAGCACCTCCTTGGTACTACCCTTCTTAGGAATTGGGATGACAATTGCCTTTTTCCAGACCTGTGGCCACTGCTTGGCTTTCCAGATTTGCTGATATATTGGATGCATCACCTTGATGGCATCATCCTTTAGGGTTTTGAATGGTTCCACTGGAATTCTGTCACATCCACTAGCTTTATTAACAGCAGTGCTTCCTAAGGCATGCTTGACTTTGCCCTCCAGAATGTCTGGCTCTGGGTAGCTGACCACATCATTGTAGTCATCCAGTTCATCTGGATCTTTTTAATACAGTTCTTTCATGTATTCTTTCCATCTCTTCTTGATCCCTGCAGCATTTACTGGGTTTCTACAGTTTATGTTCTTTATTTTGCCTATCTTTGGGCCAAACGTTCCCTTGATATTTCCAGTTTTCCTGAAGTGATCTCTAGTCTTTCCCCTTCTGTTGTTTTCTTCTAGTTTTATACACTCTTCATCGAAGAAGGTCTTCTTGTCTCTGCGTGCTCTTCCTAGGAAATCTGCATTTAGTTGATTATACCTTCCCCTTTCTCCTTTGTTTTTCACTTCTCTTCTTTCTTTAGCTCTTTATCTACAAATTATAGAATTGTAAAGATAGCTCCCATATAATCAAGGTATGGTTTTCCATTGAGCCTTTAATCCTTCCCTACAAAGTAAAAGTTATAAAACTTGGAGAGAATAGCTGATATTTTTTCTTCTCTAAAGCAAAAGATTGGTGAATTTTAACTGAAGGGAAATCAAATATCCCTGACTTTGTTGATAGACAGCTTTTCTGTGTATAGTGCATTAGAATAATTATTTGAGAAAAATTTGTATGATATGATTTTGCAGATAATGCCAGTAAGGTCAGTGTCAGCTTAAGTTATCTACGGTTTGAAATCTGTCAGCCAAATTAGTGCTGCCTAGGGAAGCTTAACCTGAGCATCAACTCTTCAGGAAGTTTTTCCTTTATGAATCAGCAATTCTCTCCACCCTCCTTTCTTCTTTACAAGGCGAAGCGTTTTTACTGCCCCTTTAGGCCTACTGTCTCGCCAGTTGCTTTATACACTTTTGTAGCTGACATTTAACTGATTACCCACTGAATATGATAGACTACGAGGAATTAGAATTCAATGGCATATATGAGGAAGCATAATTTTATACACATTAATACTCTGTGGGTCTGCAACTAAAAATAAAATTTCAGCACATGTAGGACACATATCCTCTCTGAATATACCATTTTTATCATACTGAAATATGTGTAATGTTTTCTTAAAAGGGAATTTAGAATGGATCTCTACTGAAGTGTAACCTGATCACAGGATCCATAGTTGAAGGATATTAGGCAGGTGAAGGGTAAAACTAAGCAGATGTGCATTCACACAGTTCTGACAGCCTCTCCTTAAATGCTGAGCAAAGATGGACATTAAAGAACACTTTACAAGTCTGCCATGTTTTCAAAGTATTCCATGAAACTGGAAGTTTTAAATATTGTCTGTCAGTTCAGGAGAGACTATTGAATAATGATAACATAAATTCTATTTATAATTCTTGATTTCATTCTCTACGTAATTAGCACACAGGAAAAAGTTATCCCATTTCAAGAGAGAACATTCTGTAAGGTATGTGGTTAGCTGAGATGCTCTAGCTGAAGTGCCCTCAGGATCAACTACAGTCTGTTAACTGAAGTCTTTAAAGGCAGCGTCACCCCTGAGAATGATGATTTACTGTGGTCTGACTATCTCTTTCTAAGGTAGAAATCTCTTCATAGCAGCACCCCTTTCTACTTAGGGACATTCTCAGAGTTGAACTCTTAATGTAATTTGAGGACTTTCCTACCGAAACCAGCTTCCTTCTGCCTCTCCTTTACAAAAGTCAGCCTCGAAAAATGTTCCTTAGACTTTCCATGCCTAATCCTTGCTCCTTTTCTTTTCACTCAATAAATGTTTTCCAATTCAGCCAAACATAGAGTAGACTATCTACAAATATGAGGTAATATTCATATAATTACTATATGTACACATACAAATACACACACACATATAAATGTATATTTATATTTTTACATATTTTTATTTAAAGGTTAATGAAGTTATGTAGAGGCTGATGTATGATGTGGAAGTGACTATCTGCATTATGCCGATGAAAATATTTCACACGCGGAAATATATATAAATATGTCTGCATTTGCAAGGTAAAGGATGAGCGGCTGTATTTTTAAACCTCAATTACCATATGCTATTACATGTTTTGGAGAATTTTAATAGTTTCTCTCCAACACACAAAATTTCTTTGCTTTTTAAATGAAAATGAAAATAAGTTAAATTATAATTTTCCATCAGTCTCCCAATAAAAGAAACAAAACAAAACATTTGCATGAATAGTGGTTCATGAGTGGATGAAGGCAAAGCAAACAGAGTCAGAGATGACAGTGGCTTTACATAGGAAAGAGTAAAGTCACAGAAGACCAGGGGAAGGAGAGTATAGCTTTGTATAGTCTGGAGGTTGTGGATAGATAGATTGTCCTTCCAACTGTTCTCTGTAATCAGATTTATTTTATTTGATTGCTAGTTGGAGCAGAGACTAGAAAACAGGATTATCTTGAAAGAATACCACTTTCAACCTGTTCCTTTTTCCAATTCTAATCTTTCTGTGAAAATATGAAAAGAGCAGAAAATAGCTGGAACATTTACATCTCAAGTGTTTACAAAGATCCTGCAGTGAAATGATGACTTTGTACTGTTTATATTTCCAGAATGTTCTATAGCTTGAAAGTTGTATAAACAGGTACACGCTTTTGGGCTTGAGTTGCACAGCTTGAATTTTCTTAGTATATTATGTGTTCAAATAAGAGCCCATGCAAGAATGAAGGCCACGGTTTCCTAATTAAAGTGGGAGAACATTGCAAAATGTTTAAACTCTTCTGGAATAATTGAATAACATATTTGAAATTTTAATAAAAATTATGAAGGAGAAAATTCCTTTTTACCAGTTCTCATTCTGGTTCTCTACCTTAGTCTTCTTCAGGTTTTCACAAATTCTTCCGCACTCAATTTGCCTACTGCTATTTATATTACCAACACAGATCTTCTCTTTAACTGAATGTCCTTCCATAGTCTTTCTCTCTACCTGGTGAATTTCTTCTCATCCTCATGTACTAATCCTCATGCCACTCCCTAACATTCTCTTTCGCCTATTACAGTTTACTCTTTGTTATTATCATTAGACTAAAAATATTCAAGGGCATGTCTTTTTCTTCTCGTTTCTCCAATATGTGACATATATTAGTCAGCAAATTCTCACATAGGCGTGTAATTACTTTATAAACTGTCACTATTCTAAATTTCCAACCTAACCATTCAATTATCTGTCATGCAGACTCTGATTCATTCAGACTGGTCTCTTTACCATGCAAACTGTATCTGAATATAATTACTTAAAAACACAGGCTAAATCAAAATAATCAAGCAATCAAATCACTTGCACTCTTCTCTCCAAGACTACTCTTTTTATTGCTTCCTCACCTCTTCATGGGATTCCCTGGTGGCTCAGATGTTAAAGAGTATGCCTGCAATGTAAGAGATCTGGGTTCCGTCCCTGGGTCAGGAAGATTCCCTGAAGAAGAAAATGGCAGCCCACTCAAGTTTTCTTGCCTGGAAAATCTCATGGATGGAGGAGCCTGGCAGGCTACAGTCCATGGGGTCACAAAGAGTCAGACATGACTGAGCGACTTCACACCTTCACTCTGACTTCTTCATATGATTTTCCTCAGTGGTAAAGGTAACTTTCAGCCTTATTCATGAACTTCTGCTTTCCAGTCCAGATCATTTTGATAATCNGGATGGAGGAGCCTGGCAGGCTACAGTCCATGGGGTCACAAAGAGTCAGACATGACTGAGCGACTTCACACCTTCACTCTGACTTCTTCATATGATTTTCCTCAGTGGTAAAGGTAACTTTCAGCCTTATTCATGAACTTCTGCTTTCCAGTCCAGATCATTTTGATAATCTTTTACTTTTGATCTCACAGTGTTTATTGTTTATATAAGGTTTTATTTTTATCATTCTTGTATTATTACTTTTGCGGTGCTGATCTTGATAGTAGCATGTTCTTGATTTGTGGGTGTGGCAACTAAATTACAAACAAGAAAGATATGTACAACATTTTGATCAAGGACACTGACTTAATTTAAGGGTAGATGGTTAGTAGGGATCAGGAGAATAAAGACATTTGTTCCTAATGAAGAAACTAAATAGGCAAACCAACAGCAGAGGGCAAAGGATGAAAAGGACATTTGGGTTTTGGCTGGGGAAGCCAAGAGCATGTGGAGAAACTCTTGGCAGTGGAAGAATCATCAAAGCTTCTTGTGCAGTTTAACTCCATGTGAGCAATTTACAATAAAGTGTGGAAGGAAAGAAGAGACATAACTAGCCAAGGGGCCATGAGGAAGCAAAAGCAAGCCAGCAGCATGAATTATCTTTGCCAATGAAAATGCTTCTCTTTTGTAGAAAGTCAGCATTGATAGCAACAACAGCACTGATGCTAACAGTAAAATTCTCTACCTTGTCACTTGAAATCTATAGGCAGGAAATCAGAAGGAGATTGCCATGGATACATTCTTTAATCTGCACAGTGGAAAGCACAAACATAAAATTTAGAGCAACTCAGGCAACTTCAAAATGATGGAGTGCTAAGTGGCATGTGTGAATGTGGGAGAGATGGCATTGTGGGCCAATCCCAATAAGTCATTTTTGTTTAATTACACTGTTTGTATATGCTCAGATTAGTGTCACCAAAGGAAATGCTTGAACATATTTAGAAATATTTTTTAAAAATGTTAAACTTAAGCTAAATTTCCACATGGACATTAACTTCCCAACTATATTGTAAGCTATAGTGTCATTTGGTTTTGTTGGACATGACTTAGTGACTAAACCACCGCTAAGTGACTAAACTTGTAAGAACTGTACCACTATAGCAAACTAAAATGAAATACTGCAGCCAAAAAGATTATTGCATAGACCAAAATGCAAACATATTTGAATGAAGCANAAGCTAAATTTCCACATGGACATTAACTTCCCAACTATATTGTAAGCTATAGTGTCATTTGGTTTTGTTCTTGCTTTCATTTTCATTTGGTAAATAGGTAATATAAAAGTAAAAGACCAGGGGTTTTATTTATTTTTTTCTTGGTGGTGGGGGGAGTTAAGGAGTATTGTTGGTTTGTTATTTTATTTTTTGTCCCAGCTCTATTCATGCTTAATGATGTGGCTGGATAATTTGCAATGAAAAAATGATTATAGATATTCTCTGCATTCATTAGATTATCTTTAGTAAAATGAGACGATTTATACAGAAATACTTTAAAATATACAAATTATAAGAATCTCAAAACTTTCCATTTCTCACAACAGTTAGTATATTCTCATTTAGATTATGGGATATGAGACAAAGATTATTTAATAATGGACAAGAAAGAGAGAGGTAAATGTGATAGCCAAAGGAACATAACAGTTGGAGACAAATAGACTACTTGAGATAACTGGGAATGGCCAACAGTAACGCAGAGTCCATGTTCTGGATACTACACCTTTTGAGATACTGAAATGTTATTATAACATTTTTCTAAGTGACTAATGAAGAAGGAAATGGCAACCCACTCCAGTATTCTTACCTGGAGAATCCCATGGACAGAGGAGCCTGTACAGTCCATGGGGTCGCAAAGAGTTGGACATGACTTAGTGACTAAACCACCGCTAAGTGACTAAACTTGTAAGAACTGTACCACTATAGCAAACTAAAATGAAATACTGCAGCCAAAAAGATTATTGCATAGACCAAAATGCAAACATATTTGAATGAAGCACTGTCCTAGTAAATAATGATGTCCTGGCAAGCAACTAAATGTNGTTGGACATGACTTAGTGACTAAACCACCGCTAAGTGACTAAACTTGTAAGAACTGTACCACTATAGCAAACTAAAATGAAATACTGCAGCCAAAAAGATTATTGCATAGACCAAAATGCAAACATATTTGAATGAAGCACTGTCCTAGTAAATAATGATGTCCTGGCAAGCAACTAAATGTGTGTGTGTGTTAGTCGTTCAGTCGTGTCCAACTCTTCATGATCCCATGATCCATAGCTCGCCAGGCTCCTCTGTCTACAGAATTCTCCAGGCAAGAATACTGGTTGTCATTCCCCTCTCCAAAGGATCTTTCCAACTCAGGGATCAAACCCGGATCTCCTACATTGTAGGCAGATTCTTTACAGTCTAAGCCATGAGGGAAGGCTCCTAAATGACTAAATAAACATTCTTGAAGACCAACTGATATTTTTGTAAGTGTATTTGGGGGAGAAGAGAGTTAGATGATCAAAATTAAACTATTTTTTTCCAGCGTTTTCTTCTCCACAAATAGGAATTTCAGACTAAATTGTTGATAATGAGCATTTAATGTACATTTAATATATACAAATTGTTTCTTTTGATTAAAGCTGACTAAATTCTTACTCTCTAAGATCCTTACTAATGAATCACGAAAAAACATCAGTTGATAATTGACATAATAGTTCAGCCTAATAGCCTGATAATTTTTTGTTGTTATTTTGCGTGATCACAAGGCCGATAAATCTAATGACAGCATATCTAAATTTGATTTCAAGTAGCTGCTGTCCTCTTCCACAATATGGGCAATGTCATCCATTCTTCTAGAGAAGGTTATTTTAGCAACAATCAATCATATTTTATGATAAAATGTATCAATTTTATTCATATATAATGGAATTTCTTCATGCATTCTGAAATTCTGAAGTACCTTGTAGGTATGAGGCCTACAGCTTCCTGAGATCATGAGACTTGCATTAGCTTAGACCATAAAATTTACTATATTTTCAAAAAGTGCATAATTTATTGAGGGACCATATATGTTATTAGTTTTTCTGGATCACTGTTTGTCACATAGATGTTTGACTTTTTGAACTCATTTATTTTATATAAATTTATAAATTGTATGTTCTCTTCTGCTGTTGTCAAGTATTGAAACTCTGGGATGCAGCATTATTAAAAACATGCATTTTATTTTGCCAACAATTTTTATCCTAAGTTAATGACAAGTCTCAAAATGGATTAACATATTCAGTTATTCACTGAGCACGTAACAGGAAATGAACTAGATCAGACATGGAAGGCTATGTTCCACTCTTAAAATTTATAAATTGACTAATAATATTTACCACAATCTAGGAGAAGACTCTTGAGAGTCCCTTGGACTGCAGGGAGATCCAACCAGTCCATTCTAAAGGAGATCAGTCCTGGGTGTTCTTTGGAAGGAATGATGCTAAAGCTGAAACTCCAGTACTTTGGCCACCTCATGTGAAAAGTTGACTCATTGGAAATGACTCTGATACTGGGAAGGATTGGGGGCAGGAGGAGAAGGGGACGACAGAGGATGAGATGGCTGGATGGCATCAGTGACTCGATGGACGTGAGTCTGAGTGAACTCCGGGAGTTGATGATAGACAGGGAGGCCTGGTGTGCTGCGTTCATGGGGTCTCAAAGATTCAGACACAACTGAGTGACCTGTCTCTTATACACATCTAGATGTGTATAAGAGACAGCAGGATCCATAGTTGAAGGATNATCAGTGACTCGATGGACGTGAGTCTGAGTGAACTCCGGGAGTTGATGATAGACAGGGAGGCCTGGTGTGCTGCGTTCATGGGGTCTCAAAGATTCAGACACAACTGAGTGACTGAACTGAACTGAACTGACTGAGGCAAGCTAGAATTCCGAAGGATAGGAAAAAGGGAGAAAAAAAAAAAAAACTTAATTGACATTGCAAGATAAGGTTCCTTGTGACAGAATTAGGCATATCTAGTAAAAGAAACCTAATTTATTCCCTAAATCTTTAACTCGAAGATGTGACCACAATCCACTTAGATGATCAATTAAGGATTTTCAGTCAGTAATCCCAACACATCACTGAAGTACAATACATTTAAGTTTCCTCTTAGCTATTATCTTTCCCTTTTGCCACCATTGGTTTAAAACACAGGTGTTTCTTTGGTATTTTAGGTAAGAGATGGTCAAATATTTAACTTTCTATTCAGTTCTGTATACTACTAAAAAGTTGCCTAACTGCTTAGAATTTTCATTAACAGTGTCAAAGATATTTTGATGAATAGATAGATATTATATTTCACACACAGAACAAAAATTCCAATGGATGGAGATTATAATTATTTCAATAAAAATAAGCTAGGCAAAAATTAAGAATATGTACTCAAGTAAAAAATAAATAGACCATTTGATTAGTGAAGATAAGGTTATCAAATTCAAAACCATTTGAGTCATTAAATCAGACGGTTTCATGATGCTACTGAAAATGGTACTTGCTTGTATATTAAAGATGATTAAACATGGATTGAATGTTTTATGGTGTTTCCTGACAGTCATCCAGAATTTGCATCAGGTAAAGTTCATGAAAAAAAAAAAAATTCCAACCTATTATATGCAACTATTTGTCTCAGTCTTGATTACATAAATACATTGAGACTTCATTGCATCCTTTCAGTTCTTAAAAATAAAGTGTTGTTTACTTTAATGAATATTAAAGTAAAAAAAAAAAAGAAACTCTAAGTATGCCACAGTGGCTCAGACAATATAGAATCTGTCTGAAATGCCGGAGACCCAGGTTCGATCCTTGAGTCTGAAAGATCTCCTGGAGAAGGCAATGGCAACAAACCCTGGTATTCTTTCCTGGAGAATTCCATGGACAGAGGAGCCTGGTATGCTACAGTCCATGGAGTGACAAAGAGTCAGACATGACTGAGCGATTAACACACACTAGCTTAATTTTGTAGGTATAATTCTATCGGGATCAGAGTTGCTTTGGGTGAGCATGTTATACAGTAACAATTTAATGAACTGCATATATAAACTATACTGATAAAATAACAATCTTTGCCACCATTCACCTTCCAATATTCTCTACAAAGCCTTAATGTGTATTGTACTCTTGCTTCTGTGCCATTAGAGAGGCTGCTATGCCAAGCTGGCTGGTTTCCTCTTCTTTAGGTAAACTCATGTTGCTCAATTGCATTTTTAATAAAAAAAAAAAAAATCTTATTACCACACACACAGACACACACACACACAAGGCAATGTGCCTTGGTAAGGATTCAATTTGTTGGGTTTCTATATAATTAGCAGTGAGTAGCCTGACTCTCTGCACTGGACAATAAAATTTACAACATTTTGCTAGATGGAGATTACAGAAAAATTATTGTTCTAAAAAAATTAAAATTCTTAATTGTCAAAGACCTTTTGATCTTCATTTTTTCCCCTCCTGCCTGGAACATATATGTGAGGCCCGTGGTACAGTGGTAATAATGTGACCATGAGGGTAAAATCCAGAGATTGAAGAAGGCAAAGTGAAAAGAAAGCAGGAAACTGCATCCCTTTTGTGATAATGGAACTACTGCATAAGTTTTAGACTACCTACTTACAGGGTCATATTTTGTGGGGAAAATGAAACTTCTTCTTGACCAAGCAACTCTAGCAGTGGTTCTCTAATGTGTACCCTAACCCACACCATTATGATGCCTAATTCCATTGTGGAGTAAACACTGACTGCTGATATCTAAAAAAATTCCAATAGTACCTAGAACAATAATCAGCAGTAAAAATTGAACTGAGCACCCACTTGTTGAATAAGGTGTTGAGACTAAGAGAAGAGAAAGAAATGGGATTGTGAATTAACTACTAATGGTGGGTCCTGATTTTTGGATTCTAAAGCATTTTTAGAAGACCTGTGAAAGTAAGGAAGTATTTTTTTTCCCCTGAAAGACATCAAACACGGCATATCAAAGCCATCTTGAAAAAATGAAGTTGCAATAGCTTTATATTTATTTCCTCTCAGATTCTTTTGGAACTTCAAAGATAAGTCTAACCTCAGACCCAAAGAGTTTTGCTAATATCTGTCTTCTTGCTCTCATATAAAATAGTTGTCCTTATGTGGAAACCTTTCATTCTTGACAAAAATGTCCATTAAACAGAGAGTAACTTTCCTGTGTCCTGGGAATGTAAACAAAGTAAAGAATGACTTTTTTTTTTCTTATTCAGAAAGTTTTTAGAGAAATAGAGGCAGAAAATAGAGGAAAATGTTTTTATTATCTCCTGCATTAACCTCCTCTTATAATAAAAAATATAAACCCTTATCTCATTTATAAGGATCATAATGATTCTCAGCATTAGAACATCAGCATCAACAGAGGTGTGCATTAATTTTTATGTTTTTATAAATAAAATAATTTAAAATGTGTTCAGTTAAATCAACTCCAGACAATAAAGGATAAGATACTCTTGGATCTACATAGAACTATGTGCCAGACCATGTAAAAGAAACTGGTTGTCAAAATGTAATCCCAGCATTCACATGAGAATTCATCACTGCAAAAAGTGTAAAAAGAAATATTTTGGATATTTCCAAAGAAAAACTAAAGTTCACAATGTTACCCATACACAGGAATGACTTCTTCAAAGTATAAAGTCCTATTAAAAATGCTTAAAGTATGATGAAATATGCTGTATATAATACTAATAATAATACTTATTACCCAGACATGCTTCTTCATGATCTGGAAACATAATTAATATCCTCAATGTACACAAGAACCAGTGTTGGAGATTCACTCAAAGCAAATGGACTCAAAACAGGGAAAGTGTTCCCCAGAAGGAATTTCAGGGTAATTTCACTCAAATTTGGATATTACAAATAACAGTAAAAATATGTACACACACAAACACATCTTTTTTTTTAAATCTAAAAGGATCTCACTGGCTTGAAAAACAGTTTACATAGATTTTTTATATGTACTGAATTCCATGAAAATATCTCCAGAAAACACTATTAACTTCCCATATTCTAGCCTTGGAAATATCATACAATAAATAAACATTTAAAAAATCCTCTTTAGGCTTCTGTGATATTTACATTTTAGCATCTTGTACTATTTTCTAACAGTGACTTTTTGTTTACTTGTTTTTTTCCCCAAATACCAGGATTATCATATTTTTCATAAAATATTAATATGTATGCCTTTTTCTGTACTGGTCAGCGTGGACTAGCTACATGTTGTATTTAGTATAAAATGCTTTTCTCAAACAGCCTTTGAGGCGAATATACGATTTTGGCTGTAAGTTTGAAAGAAATGAGGAGACAATCAGATTTCTTCAGGTGACAAAATATTATTGTAAAGATACCCAGAAAAGCAAGAAAGCACAGGAAACTGGCAGTGAGTTGAAAATCAGAATAGAGTGCAGTTATTTTACTTCAGGCTACAGTAAAAGTCCCAAATATGCCACAACAGTTGTCTTCTCTTTATTCTGCTCTGGATTCAGATTCCCTGTTCTCTAGCCCTCTACTTATTTTGTTGCTTCAAACTTAAGCTAGGGTTTCTGCTGGTTGCAGTTTCTATGTTGTGCATCTTGGTTTATGCTCTTCCTACCAGCTTTGTTGTTTGTGTGTCATGTTAACACACCCTCACTATGAAAAATGGATTACTTTTTACTTTAGAGCATCTTTCTTAGTTTAAGAACTGGCATCTGACCACTGGGCAAAACTCTACATCAGCCAATAGCTTGCCTTTGGCTCACAAGGCTGCCTTTTCTCCATGGCTGGTGAATACTGTGATTAGTTGAGCAAAAGTACAAGGATGTCTGTGAAATAAGCTCCAGGAGAATCACATAGAAACGGCATGTGGCTAGTAGATCTTCTGAGACTTCTTGATATTTTTTTTTCAGAAATAGTTTCTCTTAAATTTTAAAAATACTGTTCATTTTTGCATATGTTGTCATAGGATGGACAATATAAGACATTATTGGTGAAATTCCATATGCTTCCTCAGAAACATCAAATAATCTTAATATCTATTAGCAATAACATTGTCAGTTCATACATCATTTGAAATCCCGAGTGTATTGTGTGGTGCATTATTTAAATGGTTAATTTTTATAATATGTCCAATAAATATGAGCCATTTAACACTCCAATAAATAGTGACAGAAACAAAAATAAATGCAAATTGTGAATATCAATGATATAAAAGAAAAAATATTAAAAGATTAAAATATGAAAGCTATTTCATTGTAGAACATAAGTCTACATTATCCAATAATTTCCTGTTTTATAAAAGTTGATAACTTTATTGATAGCAAAATGAAAAATTTAAATTTGATAATAGTCAATTGTGCAGAAAGATACATTGGTATAACTATTAAAATGAGCTGATTGTTTTAATGAAGCAATTATGCACACCAAAATAATAAAAAATTGACAACTGCTATTTTAAATAATCTAATTTTTTAATGGAAAGACAAAGTCAATATCGGAAGTTATACTTCAAAAAAAATCAGCTCTGATGCTATTATGTTTTGAAGAAAATGCATATGAAATTAAGAAAAACAAAAAAGTACGCAGTTTTAAGAGCTAAGCTTTACTGATCCTTATTTCGGACATTTTCCTACATTGAAATGCTAAGTGAAGTCTTTTTCAAAGGAAAAAAAACACTAAGGAAAATACAATTATTTTTTAAATACTGACTCTATAAGCAAATAGAGTACACTGTAATACAAAAATCTGTGCAGAAACTCAGATATTCCAGGGGGCTGTATTAGTGTCTTAACAATACAGGTAACTGGATTTACTCATAATCTCTTTTCAACTAACAAATACAACCATTACTTAAACTCTTTTGGAAGCATCTTTATATCTTTCAAAAAATTATATTAGTAAACTTTTTAACAGCTTAAAAATTAAGCATAATTTATTTACATTCACTTCAGTTCAGTTCAGTTCAGTTCATTCGCTCAGTCGTGTCCTACTCTTTGCGACCCAATGAATCACAGCACACCAGGCCTGTCTGTCCGTACCCAACTCCCGGAGTTTACTCCAACTAATGTCCATCGAATCGGAGATGCCATCCAGCCATTTCATCCTCTGTCATCCCCTTCTCCTCGGACCTTTGTTGGCAAAGTAATGTTTCTGCATTTTTATATGCTGTCTATTTTGCCAACAAAGGTCTGTCTAGTCAAGGCTATGGTTTTTCCAGTAGTCATGTATGGATGTGAGAGTTGGACTGTAAAGAAGGCTGAGTGCCGAAAAATTGATGCATCTGAACTGTGGTGTTGGAGAAGACTCTTGAGAATCCCTTGGACTGCAAGGAGATCCAAGAGTCCATTCTGAAGGAGATCAGCCCTGGGATTTCTTTGGAAGGACTGATGCTAAAGCTGAAACTCCAGTACTTTGGCCACCTCATGCAAAGAGTTGACTCACTGGAAAAGACTTTGGTGCTGGGAGGGATTGGGGACAGGAGGAGAAGGGGACGACTGAGGATGAGATGGCTGGATGGCATCACTGACTCGATGGACATGAGTCTGAGTGAACTCTGGGAGTTGGTGATGGACAGGGAGGCCTGGCATGCTGCGATTCATGGGGTTGCAAAGAGTTGGATACGACTGAGTGACTGAACTGAACTGAACTGAGATTGGTTATAACTTTCCTTCCAAGGAGTAAATATTTTTAAATTTCATGGCTGCAATCACCATCTGCAGTGATTTTAGAGCCCCCCAAAATAAAGTCTGACACTATTCTCCTATTTATTTGCCATGAAATGATTGGACCAGATGCCATGATCTTGGTTTTCTGAATGTTGAGCTTTAAGCCAACTTTTTTACTCTCCTGTTTCACTTTCATCAAGAAGCTTTTTCGTTCCTCTTCACTTTCTGCCATAAGGGTGGTGTCATCTCCATATCTGAGGTTATTGATATTTCTCCCGGCAATTTTCATTCCAGCTTGTGCTTCTTCCAGTCCAGCATTTCTCATGATGTACTCTGCATAGCAGGTAAATAAACAGGGTGACAATATACAGCCTTGATGTACTCCTTTTCCTAATGGAATCAGTCTGTTGTTCCATGTCCATTTCTAATTGTTGCTTCCTGACCTGCATATAGGTTTCTCAAGAGGCAGGTCAGGTGGTCTAGTATTCCCATGTCTTTCAGAATTTTCCACAGTTTATTGTGATCTGCACAGTCAAAGGCTTTGCATTGTTAATAAAGCAGAAATAGATGTTTTTCTGGAACTCTCTTGCTTTTTCTATGATCGAGCAAATGTTGGCAATTTGACCTCTGGTTCCTCTGCCTTTTCTACCACCAGCTTGAAATTCATGGTTCACGTATTGCTGAAGCCTGGCTTGGAGAATTTTGAACATTACTTTGCTAGCGTGTGAGATGAGTGCAATTGTGCAGTAGTTTGAACATTATTTGGCATTGCCTTTCTTTGGGATTGGAATGAAAACTGACCTATTCCAGTCCTGTGGCCACTGCTCAGTTTTCCAAATTTTCTGGCATACTGAGTGCAGCACTTTCACAGCATCATCTTTCAGGATTTGAAATTGCTCAACTGGAATTTCATCATCTCCACTAGCTTTGTCCGTAGTGATGCTTTCTATGGCCCACTTGACTTCACATTCCAGGATGTCTGGCTCTAGGTGAGTGATCACACCATCATGATTATCTGGGTCATGAAAATCTTTTTTGTACAATTCTGTGTATTCCCTGGTGGCTCAGATGGTAAAGCGTCTGTCTACAATGTGGGAGACCTGGGTTCGATCCCTGGGTTGGGAAGATCCA
>SJYX01016879.1:148336-168061 GCA_006410675.1 Oreotragus oreotragus
TATATATATATATATATATATATATATACACATACATACATACAATCTTTAGATCATATACCAGAAATTGTTGCATGTTAAGAGGAAAATAAAGCTCAGGCTCTATGAGATCTAGTATAATTACATAGTATTTGAAAATGATGACTACAATGAGACATAAACTACTCACTGAGTTGGATAACATGATCCATAGACCACCTGAAAGTGTCTTCTGAATTTGATCAATAATTTATTTAGGGAAGATAAATGCAGAAAATGATTTTTTAAAAGTATTCGCAGGAAGGTCAATGATTTGAACTTATTCTGATAGTCTGTCTTTGACCTTCTTTGGCATATCATGCTTACTATGCATGCCCTTTAAAGATCTGTTTAAGTGAATGAATTTACACTTTCCTCTGAGAAATGTTATTGATTTTTCCAAAAACAAAGCAAAATAAACAAAAAATAATTAACATCCACCAGCAATTACTTTTAGAGTGTGTGATTTTTATACCTCTGTATCCTTTCTGAATGAAAAATTAACCTAAAGAGATTCTGGAATTGTCCTCAAGTAGAGACCTCTTATAAAGGATTGCAAAGTCTAATTACATTCCTGTTTAGAATGTTTCAGGATTGAACATCAAACTTAGCCTAGATTAAAGTGGCTTTCCCAGATAAATGACATCACTTATCTCCAGTTACTGGTAATGTTTAAGTGTTTACTATTTAAACGTTTGTAAACTGGGACTATTGCAGACATTGCATATCAAAGCAAAATACATAGGTACATGTGATGACTTTTTTAACAAAGGCAGTACAAACATAAATATTTGGTCTATATGAACTTCATTTGGTTGTTTCTTTTGGAACTTAATTTATTATAAAGTTCTTTCTCTGAAAGTGAATATTCTCCTAAAGCATTTTTACATCTCTGTCAATTTCAATCCCATCCACTTTCTTATGACCCCTAATTTGCATATAGTCAATATAATGACCACAAG
The DNA here is from genome assembly GCA_006410675.1 of Oreotragus oreotragus. Lineage (NCBI taxonomy): Eukaryota > Metazoa > Chordata > Mammalia > Artiodactyla > Bovidae > Oreotragus > Oreotragus oreotragus. Next base: position 149,317 of record SJYX01016879.1, read on the forward strand.
GTTCTCCCTGAATTTCTTTGCCTGAGCACCTATTTTATGAAAGCTTAAGCAGATCAGAGAGATAAAGTCCCATAGCTATGCAGTGTTAAAGCCAGGACTGAGGCACCTATTTCTGACTCTGAGCTCTCCTAACTGACAACCCTTGGGAAGGTGGCAGAAAATTCGATAGTAGATATCAACTCTCTCAGACTACAGGGACTGATATATTTTTTCCATCGGCCTCACTTTTTATTTTCATTCTCCAGAATGGAAACTTTAATTGTCTTTGACTAGACCTACACATTTTCTGTTATGATATATTGGATTAAGATATTTTATGCTTTACACTATTAAATGTACTTGCTTGAATTTAAGTTTTTAGAGAAAGCTGTTGTTTCAGTAGTGGATTGCCAGGTGAAATAATAAATTACATTCTCTAACTTACAAAATTTCTACTGTCTTGCATATTAAACAGCTGCCTAGTTCATTGTCCTGATGAAATAATATTTTCCCAAAAAGAAAGAGAAAGTGAAGTCACTCAGTTGTGTCTGACTGTTTGCAAACCCAGGGACTGTAGCCTACCAGGATCCTCTATCCATGAGATATTCCAGGCAAGAGTAGTGGAGTGGGTTGCCATTTAATTCCCCAGGGAATCTTCCCAACCCAGGGATGAAACTCAGGTCTCCTGAACTGTAGGCAGATGCTTTACCTTCTGAGCCACCAGGGAAACTGAATGATATTTACAAGTCAGTCATCAGTCAGTTCAGACACTCTGTTGTGTCTGACTCTTTGAAACTCAAGACTGTAGCACACTGGCTTCCCTGTCCATCACCAACACCAGGAGCTTGCTCAAAGTCATGTCCATGGAGTCAGTGATGCCGTCCAGACATCTCATCCTTTATCTTCCCCTTCTCCTGCCTTAAATCTTTCGGAGCATCAGGGTCTTTTCCAAATGAATCACTTTTGTGCATCAGGTGACCAAAGTATTGGAGTTTCAGCTTCATCAACAGTTCTTCCAAAGAATAGTCAACTGATTATTTTTAGGATCGATGAGTTGGATCTCCTTGCAATCCAAGGGACCCTCAAGAGTCTTCTCCAACACAGCAGTTAAAAGCATCAATTCTTCAGTGCTCAGCTTTCTTTAGAATACAATGGTGACATGCATATATGACTACTGGAAAAACCATAGCTTGGACTAGATGGACATTTGTTGGCAAAATAATGTCTCTGCTTTCAAACGTTCTCTAGGTTGATCATAGATTTTCTTGCAAAGAGCAAGTATTTTTTAATTTCGTGGCTGCAGACACAATCTGCAGTAATTATGGAGCAAAAAAAAAAAAAAAAGCCTATCACTGTTTCCATTGTTTCCCCATCTATTTGCCATGAAGTGATGGGACCGAAATACCAGACCACCTGACCTGCCTCTTGGGAAAACTATGTGCAGGTCAGAAAGCAACAGTGCTGGGAGAAATATCAATAACCTCAGATATGCAGATGACACCACCCTTATGGCAGAAAGTGAGGAGGAACTAAAAAGCCTCTTGATGAAAGTGTAAGAAGAGAGTGAAAAAGTTGGCTTCAAGCTCAGAAAATGAAGATCATGGCATATGGTCCCATCATTTCATGGGAAATAAATGGAGAAACAGTGGAAACAGTGTCAGACTTTATTTTTTTGGACTCCAAAATCACTGCAGATGGTGACTGCAGCTATGAAATTAAAAGATGCTTATTCCTTGGAAGGAAAGTTATAACCAACCTAGATAGCATATTCAAAAGCAGAGACATTATTTTGCCAACAAAGGTCCATTTAGTCAAGGCTATGGTTTTTCCAGTGGTTATGTATGGATGTGAGAGTTGGACTGTGAAGAAAGCTGAGCGCTGAAGATTTGATGCTTTTGAACTGTGGTGTTGGAAAAGACTCTTGAGAGTCCCTTGGACTGCAAGGAGGTCCAACCAGACCATCCCAAAGGAGATCAGTCCTGGGTGTTCACTGGAAGGACTGATGCTAAAGCTGAAACTCCAATACTTTGGGCACCTCATGTGAAGGGTTGACTCATTGGAAAATAACCTGATGCTGGAAGGGATTGTGGACAGAAGAAGAAGGGGATGACAGAGGGTGAGATGTCTGGATGGCATCACCAACTCAATGGACATGGGTTTGAGTGAACTCTGGGTGATGGTGATGAACAGGGAGGCCTGGTGTGTTGTGATTCATGGGGTCTCAAAGAGTCGGACACGACTGAACTGAACTGAACTGATGGGATCAGATGTCATGATCTTTGTTTTCTGAATGTTGAGTTTTAAGCCAAATTTTTTACTCTTCTCTTTCACTTTCATCAAGAAGCTCTTTAATTCTTTTTTTTGCTTTCTGCCATAAGGGTGATGTAATCTGCATATCTGAGGTTATTGATATTTCTCCCAGCAATCTTGATCCCAGCTCGTGTTTCTTCCAGTCCAGTGTTTCTCATGATGTACTCTACATATAAGTTAAATAAGCACGGTGACAATATACAGCCTTGACGTACTCCTTTTCCTATTTGGAACCTGTCAGTTGTTCCATGTCCAGTTCTAACTGTTGCTTCCTGACCTGCATACAGATTTCTCAAGAGGCAGGTTAGGTGGTCTGTTATTCCCATGCTTCTCTTAGGTCCATACAATTACTGTCCTTTATTGTGCCCATCTTTGAAAGCAATCTTCCATTGGTATCTCTAATTTTCTTGAAGAAATCTCTAGTCTTCACTATTATATTGTTTTCCTCTATTTCTTTGCATTGATCCCCGAGGAAGGCTTTCTTATCTCTCCTTGCTGTTCTTTGCAACCCAGCACTCAAATGGGTATATCTTTCCTTTTTATTTTTTTATTTTGTTTTGCCTTTTGTTTCTCTTCTTGTCTCAGCTATTTATAAGTCCTCCTCAGACAACCAGTTTTCCTTTTTACATTTATTTTCTCTGGGTTTGTCTTGATCACTGCCTCCTGTACAATATCACAAACTGTCAAGAATCCAGGATTCTTCAAGCACTATATCAGATCTAATCCCTTGAATATATTTGTCACTTCCACCATATAATCATAAGGGGTTTGATTAGGTCACACCTGAATGGTCTAATGGTTTTCTCCTTTTTTCAATTTAAGTCTGAATTTTGGAATAAGGATGCAACTGTATTACATCAAAATAGCAGAATAGAAGGACACGTGCTCATTTTCTCCTAAAAGAACTCCAAATTTACAACTCACTCTTGAACAACCATTGACATGAAAATGTTGGATCCCACCAAAAAAATATACCCCATTTCCAAGGCCAAAGGCCAAGCCCCAGCAAGATGTTAGGAAGGGCAAAATCACGTTTAGAATAAAAACCTATACCCACCGAGATGCCTGGAGGTCTCAAAAAAAAATCTTCTGTGCACCAGGAAAACTACACAGAGAGTGAGCCAGACCTGCCTTCAAGTGTATGAGTGTCTCTTGCAGAGGTACAGGTCAGCAGTGGCCTGCCACAATGGCTGGGGCTCTGGAAGCAGCAGTCCTGTGTGTGGCATAATCCCTGTTAGAGGAGGTCACCATTAACCCCACCATAGAGCTTCCAAGTATATGACCCACGGACTACAAAACTATTAAGCCAAATAAAATATCACACTGTTAAAGTTCTAGGACCCACAGCAGATTTCCAAACCTGGGGACTTGGCAGAAGGACTGAGAACCCCCAGGCAATTTTAATTAGGAGGCCAGTGGGATTTGATTATGGAACTAACACAGAACTGGGGAAACAGACTCTAGGAGGGCACAAAGAAAACCTTGTGTGCACCAGGACCCAGAAGAAAGAAGCAGTAACCTCAAAAGAGACTGACCCAGACTTACCTTGAGTATCCAGGAGTCTCTGGCAAAGGCATGGATCAGCGGTGGCCTGCTGCCAGCTCAGGGGCACTAAGTGCAACAGTGTGTGGACTGGAACTTTTGAAGGAGGCCACCATTATCTTCACTAACTCCACCATATTTTGGTCTCAGGTCAAACAACAGGGAGGCAACACAGTGCCACCCATCAACAGAAATTTGGGTTAAAGATTTACTGAGCATAGGCCCACCCATCAAAACAAGACCCAGTTTCTCCCACAGTCAGTCTCTCCTATCAGGAAATTTCCATAAGTCTCATATCCTTATTCCTCATATAGAATGAAAGCCACACTCATAGAAAACTAACCAAACTGATTATATAGACCATGGCCTTGTCCAAATCAATGAAACTATCAGCCATGCCATGTAGGGTCATCCAAGCTGAATGAGTCATGGTGGAGAGTTCTGGCAAAAGGTGGTCCATTGGAGAAGGCAACAGCAAACCATTGCAGTATTCTTGCATTGAGAATCCCATACACAGTATAAAAAGTCAGAAAAATATGACACTGAAAGATAAACTTTCCAGGCTGGTAGGTGTCCAATATGTTACTGGAGAAGAGTGGAGAAATAACTCCAAAACGAATGAAGAGATGGAACCAAAGCAAACAAACAAACAAACAAAAAAACACACACCCAGTTGTGGTGTCACTGTCAATGGAAGAAAAGTCCAATGCTATAAATACCAATATTGTATAGGAACCTGGAATGTTTAGTCCATGAATCAAGGAAATGGTCAAACAGGAGATGGCAAGGGTGAACAAGGACATTTTAGGAATCAGTGAACTAAAATTGACTGGAATGGGTGAATCTAATTCAGATGACCATTAGTTCTACTACTCCAGGCAAGAAACCCTTAGGAGAAATGGAGTAGCCATCATAATAACAAAAGAGTACTTGGTTCAGATAAGTTCAGTTGCTCAGTCGTGTCCGACTCTTTGTGATCCCACGAATCACAGCACGCCAGGCCTCCCTATCCATCACCAACTCCTGGAGTTCACTCAAACTCATGTGCATCGAGTTGGTGATGCCATCCAGCCATCTCATCTGCAGTTCCCTTCTCCTCCTGCCCCCAGTCCCTCCCAGCATCAGGGTCTTTTCCAATGAGTCAACTCTTCGAATGAGGTGGCCAAAGTATTGGAGTTTCAGCTTTAGCACCAGTCCTTCCAATGAAAACCCAGGACTGCTCTCCTTTAGGATGGACTGGTTGGGTCTCTTTGAAGTCCAAGAGACTCTCAAGAGTCTTCTCCAGCACCACAGTTCAAAAGCATCAATTCTTCAATGTTCAGCTTTCACAGAGTCCAACTCTCACATTCATACATGACCACTGTAAAAACCATAGTCTTGACTAGGTGGACTTTTGTTGGCAAAGTAATGAATGTCTTGCTTTTTAATATGCTGTTTAGATTGGTCATGACTTTCCTTCCAAGGTATAAATGTCTTTTAATTTCATGGCTGCAGTCACCATCTGCAGTGATTTGGGAGCTCAAAAAAATAAAGTCTGACACCATTTCCACTGTTTCCTCATCTATTTCCCATGAAGTGATGGGACCTGGATGCCATGATCTTAGTTTTCTGAATGTTGTGTTTTAAGCCAACTTTTTCACTCTCCTCTTTCACTTCCATCAAGAGGCTTTATAGTTCATCTTCACTTTCCGCCATAAGGGTGGTGTCATCTGCATATCTGAGGTTGTTGATATTTCTCCTGGCAATCTTGATTCCAGCATGCGCTTCTTCCAGCCCAGCATTTCTTGTGATGTACTCTGCATATAAGTTAAATAAGCAGGGTGACAATGTACAGCCTTGATGTACTCCTTTTCCTATTTGGATCCAGTCTATTTTTCCATGTCCAGTTCTAATTGTTGCTTCCTGACCTGCATGAAGGTTTCTCAAGAGGCAGGTCAGGTGGTCTGGTATTCCCATCTCTTTAAGAATTTTCCACAGTTTATTGTGATCCACACAGTCAAAGGCTTTGGTATAATCAGTAAAGCAGAAATAGATGATTTTCTGGAAATTTCTTGCTTTTTCGATGATCTAGCTGATGTTGGTAATTTGATCTCTGGTTCCTCTGCCTTTTCTACCACCAGCCTGAAGATCTGGAATTTCACAGTTCATGTATTGCTGAAGCTTGTCTTGGAGAATTTTGAGCCTTACTTTGCTAGCGTGTGAGATGAGTGCAAGTGTGTGGTAGTTCGAGCATTCTTTGGCATTTCCTTTCTTTGGGACTGGAATGAAAACTGACTCATTCCAGTCTTGTGGACGCTGCTGAGTTTTCCAAATTTGCTGGCATATTGAGTGTAGCACTTTCACAGCATCATCTTTCAGTATTTGAAACAGTTCAACTGGAATTCCATCACCTTGACTACCTTTGTTCATAGTGATGCTTTCTATAGCCCACTTGACTTCACATTCCAGGATGTCTGGCTCTAGGTGAGTGATCACACCATCGTGATTATCTGGGTTGTGAAGATATTTTTTGTACAGTTCTTCTGTGTATTCTTACCACCTCTTCTTAATATCTTCTGCTTCTGTTAGGTCCATACCATTTCTGTCCTTTAGCAACCCATCTTTGCATGAAATATTCCCTTGGCATCTCTAATTTTCTTGAGGAGATCTCTAGTCTTTCAGCTTCTTTTCTTTTCTCTATTTCTTTGCATTGATCACTGAGAAAGGCTTTCTTATTTTTCTTTGCTATTCTTTGGAACTCTGCACTCAGATGCTCATATCTTTCCTTTTCTCCTTTCCTTTTCCCTTCTCTTTTCACAGCTGTTCATAAGGCCTGTTCGGAAAGCCATTTTTCTTTTTTGCATTTCTTTTCCTTGGGGATGTTCTTGATCCTGTGTCCTGTACAATGTCACAAACCTCAGTCCATAGTTTATCGGGCACTCTGTCTATCAGATATAGTCCCTTAAATATGTTTGTCACTTCCACTGTATAATCATAAGGGATATGATGTAGGTCATACCTGAATGGTTTAGTGGTTTTCCCTACTTTCTTCAACTTAAGTCTGAATTTGGCAATAAGATACTGTTCATGGGGTTCTCAAGACAAGAATACTGAAGTGGTTTGCCATTCCCTTCTCCAGTGGACCACAGTCTTTCAGACCTCTCCACCATGACTCGTCCATCTTGGATGACCCCACATGGCATGGCTTAGTTTCATAGAGTTAGACCAGGCTGTGGTCCATGTGTCCAGATTGGCTAGTTTCCTGTGATATGGTTTCAGTGTGTCTGCACTCTGATGCCCTCTCACAACACCTACCGTCTTACTTGGGTTTCTCTTATCTTTAATGTGTGGTATCTCTTCACGGCTGCTCCAGCAAAGTGCAGCCTCTGTTCCTTACCTTGGATGAGTCGTCCCTCCTGACCTTCAATGTGGAATAGCTCCTTTCGGCCTCCACTCCTTGGAGGTGGGGTTGCTCCTCTTGTCTGCCATCCCTGACCTCCAACATGGGGTAGCTCCACTTGGCCATTGCCCCTGACTTCAGGCGTGAGGTAGCTCCTCTCAGCCACTCCTGGCTGTGTCGTCACAGCCTGGCACTCTCAGTACTTGGATGCAATCTCAAAAACAAGAGAATAATCTCTGTTCGTGTCCAAGGTAAACCATTCAATATTACAATAATCCAAGACTATACCCCAATTGGTAATGCTGAAGAAGCTTAAGTTGAACAGTTCTATGAAGACCTACAAGACCTTCTAGAACTAATACTCAAAAAAGATATTCTTTCACTATAGGGGGCTGGAAGGTAGAGGTATGAAGTCAAAAGATACCTGGAGTAACAGGCAAGTTTGGCCGTGGAGTACAAAATGAAGCAGGAGAAAAGTTAACAGAGTTTTGGCAAGAGCACACACTAGTCATAGCAAACACCCTCTTCCACCAACACAAATGAAGACTCTACACACAGACATCACCAGTTGTTCAAAATTGATATTAGGTTGAATATATTCTTTGCAGCCAAAATGTAGAAGCTCTATACAGTCAGCAAAAACAAGACTGGGAGTTGACTGTGGCTCAGATCATGAATTCCTTATTGCCAAATTCAGACTTAAATTGAAGAATGTAAGAAAATCCACTAAAACATTCAGGTATTTATCAAATGGTAATTTGATACTCATATTTATGTTGAACAATTCTGGACACTGCACTAAGCACTGTAATGGTTCTAAGTTTAACCTCTGTATAGAAAATAAAAATTCTTAATAAAGCACCTATCTTGTACTTTTGAGTTCATTTGTTATATTCCAAATAATATGCAACATTTAATTATATAGTGCAATAAGATAAATTCTCTCCTTCTTAAACTCTTAAAGTGTTTTGTACTGATTTTGTGATAAACACCATTTTTCTGATAGTCTCTGAATGTCTGTCTCTTAAAATAAAGGCAAACTTATGGCTTATTGCCTTATATCCAATGAAGTATCAGATAATGCTAAGTTTATTGTTGCTTTTCAATTAACATTTCTTCAGTTGCACTGATCGATATAAAAGTATTTTTATATTGTTAAATATTGCTTAGAAATCCTTACATTTGGGGTATAAGCTGCATCATTACTTTGGTTCCTGACATTTAAAATAGAGTAACATCTGCTCATCCGACATGTAAGATTCTAACAGATAAAACAGACTTTCACCAATAGAAAAGGGGAAAAAAAAAGCATGCAAGGAGTATCACATAGATATTGCTAATTTATAGAATCATGATTTATAAGAAAGTCTTCCCTGGTGGCTCAGACGGTAAAGAATCCTCTTGCAATGTCAGAGACCTGGGTTCAGTCCCTCAGTTGGGAAGATCCCCTGAAGGAGGACATGCCAACTGACTCCAGTATTCTTCCCTGGAGAATCCCTGTGGACTGTGATGCCTGGCAGGCTACAGTCCATGGGGTCGCAAAGAGTTGGTCATGACTGAGTGACTCAGCACAGCACAGAACGTTAGCAAACAAAGACGGCACATTCTAAGAAACCAGTGTACTATCTCTTTGAGTAATAGATGTCTTCGCTATTACTTCAGTTCAGTTCAGTCGCTCAGTCGTGTCAAACTCTTTGCGACCCCATGAATCGTAGCACGCCAAGCCTCCCTGTCCATCACCATCTCTCGGAAGTCACTCAGACTCACGTCCATCGAGTCCGTGATGCCATCCAGCCATCTCATCCTCGGTCATCCCCTTCTCCTCCTGCCCCCAATCCCTCCCAGCATCAGAGTCTTTTCCAATGAGTCAACTCTTCGCATGAGGTGGCCAAAGTACTGGAGTTTCAGCTTTAGCATCATTCCTTCCAAAGAAAATCCAGGGTTGATCTCCTTCAGAATGGACTGGTTGGATCTCCTTGCAGTCCAAGGGACTCTCAAGAGTCTTTTCCAACACCACAGTTCAAAAGCATCAATTCTACAGTGCTCAGCTTTCTTCACAGTCCAACTTTCACATCCATACATGACCACAGGAAAAACCATAGCCTTGACTAGACAGAACTTAGTCAGCAAAGTAATGTCTCTGCTTTTGAATATACTGTCTAGGTTGGTCATAACTTTTCTTCCAGGGAGTAAGCGTCTTCTAATTTGATGGCTGCAGTCACCATCTGCAGTGATTTTGGAGCCGCCCAAAATAAAAGTCTGACACTGTTTCCACTGTTTCCCCATCTATTTCCCATGAAGTTATTGGACCAGATGCCATGATCTTCGTTTTCTGAATGTTGAGCTTTAAGCCAACTTTTTCGCTCTCCTCCTTCACTTTCATCAAGAGGCTTTTTAGCTCCTCCTCACTTTCTGCCATAAGGGTGGTGTCATCAGCATATCTGAGGTTATTGATATTTCTCCCGGCAATCTTGATTCCAGCTTGTGTTTCTTCCAGTCCAGCGTTTCTCATGATGTACTCTGCATATAAGTTAAATAAGCAGGGAGACAATATACAGCCTTGACGTACTCCTTTTCCTATTTGGAACCAGTCTGTTGTTCCATGTCCAGTTCTAACTGTTGCTTCCTGACCTGCATACAGATTTCTCAAGAGGCAGGTTAGGTGGTCTGGTATTCCCATCTCTTTCAGAATTTTCCACAGTTTATTGTGATCCACACAGTCAAAGGCTTTGGCATAGTCAATAAAGCAGAAATAGATGTTTTTCTGGAACTCTCTTGCTTTTTCCATGATCCAGCGGATGTTGGCAATTTGATCTCTGGTTCCTCTGCCTGTTCTAAAACCAGCTTGAACATCAGGGAGTTCACGGTTCACATATTGCTGAAGCCTGGCTTGGAGAATTTTGAGCATTACTTTACTAGCGTGTGAGATGAGTGCAATTGTGCGGTAGTTTGAGCATTCTTTGGCATTGCCTTTCTTTGGAATTGGAATGAAAACTGACCTTTTCCAGTCCTGTGGCCACTGCTGAGTTTTCCAAATTTGCTGGCATATTGAGTGCAGCACTTTCACAGCATCATCTTCCAGGATTTGAAACAGCTCAACTGGAATTCCATCACCTCCACTAGCTTTGTTCTTAGTGATGCTTTCTAAGGCCCACTTGACTTCACATTCCAAGATGTCTGGCTCTAGATTAGTGATCACATCCTCATGAGCATCTGGGTCATGAAGATCTTTTCTGTACAGTTCTTCTGTGTATTCTTGCCACCTCTTCTTAATCTTTTGCTTCTGTTAGATCCAAAAATACAAATAAGATTTTACATACTACTACTACTAAGTTGCTTCAGTCGTGTCCGACTCTGTGCGACCCCACAGACGGCAGCCCACCAGGCTCACTCATCCCTGGGATTCTCCAGGCAAGAACACTGGAGTGGGTTGCCATTTCCTTCTCCAATGCATAAAAGTGAAAAGTGGAAGTGAAGTCGCCCAGTCGTGTCTGACTCTTAGTGACCCCATGGACTGCAGCCCACCAGGCTCCTCTGTCCATGGGATTGTCCAGGCAAGAGTACCAGAGTGGGGTAACTCTTCATTTAAAAGCTTGAATTCTAGCTGCTTATTAGTAAAACAAATAATTGTAACACTTTATTGACTTTAAGTTGTATTATTTAATCAATAATTATGGGAGGGTGTTATTCATCACAATATAATAGGAAAAAGCTCAGTTTAGGTATATACTATTAAATAATAGAGGTAACCTAGGAATGAAAGATCATAGGGATTCAAGCATAGATTATTTTTGGAATTTATTTTTGATTTTCTTTTTTTAATATAAATTCATTTATTTTAATTGGAGGTTAATTACTTTACAATATCGTGTTGGTTTTGCCATACATTGACATGAATCCACCACATGAATCCACCACAGGTATTTCTGATTTTCTACATTAAAAAAAATCATACCTCAAATGATGCATCACTCACATCATCATCTGCCCTCCTTCTCTAGAGCATAAAATAATAATATTTTTATTTAATAACAACATATAACTTAATTATTGACCACAGAAAACAAGTTGAGTTTACATAAATAAAATCAGAAGCAAGATAACAGCTTGCCCATTGCCTTAGGCTACTGACAACTGCCATTTGATGTGATGGATAATGACATACACTTTCTGATCTCTTTTGCTCTTTCACAGTATATATATTAAAAAGAAAACAAATTATCATAAATGATTTTGTCCAATGTAAAATTATTCAAAGAATTTTGATAAAGTTTAGATTTTAATTATAGACAGATGATCCCTAACAGTTACCACAGGGGCTGATATAATTGGTATTTTATATTCCAACATCTGTTCTTGCCCAGGTCTTCTCTAGGAAGTTCAAAATTTTAGTGAGAAACTCTCCTTGTAAAACTGATTTTCCACAAGTTCTGATATTTCTGGACTAATCAGTAGAGTGTAACACCCATCTGCTTTATTATACTTTATCTGCTGATACAGAAGAGCCAATGAGAGTACTGATAATATTTAACGTACTCTTGCATCTAGAGAATTAAACACACTACAGTCACTGCTAGACGTCACATACTAGTGGGTTAGAACACTCTGTGACCTTGATCAATCTGCTTAGCATCTCTATACTTCAGTTCTCTTTTTCACTAAAAAAATAAATAAATAAATAGCAAGACAAAAAGAAAAAAAAAAAAAAACATACTTGATTACCATGCTATCTAAAGCAATGTTTAAGAGCACAATCACTCCACCCAAAGCCTAGGTTTTACATTTCCCATCCTGCTACTCACAAATTGCATAATGTTGGATAATTTATTGTCACCCAAGATCTGATTTTCATGATGAAGTAATTATGAAGATTAACAGAGTCCATACTTATAAAGCAGTTAGGATGCACCCTTCCTCATAGTATGTACTCAGTGAATGAGCAGAGCTGAAATCAGTAGAATCAACAAAAGCATCAGGTATATTCTTGACTGAGGTAAATGTAAGGTATTGGCATTCCCTTTTCCTATCTCATAATTCTGCTGTATTTAAGAATAGTACTACTTTCTCCTTAGTTTAACAGATAATGAAAGCAGGAAGCAAAATTATGAAACCAAATTGATTTCTGTCATTTTTTAATCTCATTTTCTTTAAATGAAGAATGAAAAAAAATTTTGTAAATAAATTATTTTATGAAGATCACATGGGTTTATTTATTTAAATTTTGTAGCAAAGAGCTTGGTATCATTCAGGATTCAATAAATACTAGGTGTTATTAGTACTGGTATTATTATTAACATTATGCACTGATATTTCTGGAAGAGTATGCAAATATAATATATTATTAGTAAGAAAACAAAAACAGAACCTAATAATTTGTACCTACACACAATCTTTCATATCAGTATGCCGATTGTTCCATATAAAGTCTTCCTCTGAGTCTCCTCCAACTATAACAGCCTAGCAGCTGAGGATTTCTTCCAGGCTTCCTTCAGATGCTTCATAGTAAAATAGCTGTAAGAAAAAGTAACATTTCTCCTGATAAACTGGCTCTTCTTGCAATTTATATCTTTGATGCAGGCATGATGATTTGAGTGAAGGAAACAGAAGATAGAAGAGGACAGAAACTTCATTCTGCTGCAGTATGAATATGATTTCCAACGTTGTTATCATGATCATCATTGAAATATAGTCATCACTATTTTATCCTTTTTTCTAAATCAGTTAAATGTCGGTCTATACATGGGACCTGTTTCCTTTGTCTCATTTCTCCCATTGAGGATCTCATTCTGTCTCATAGATATAAATATTATCTATATGACAATGAATCCAAAATTATAGCATTTTCTTAGACATTTTAACTTCATGACAAAATATAAGGTTATATCTATTAAGTATCTTTGTGCTTAGCAACGGAAACTCATATTTGAAAAGCAGATGTACTTTGGCTCACTTTTCTCTTGGCAGCCTAATAATCTCAAAAGCTGAAACATAATATGTCCAGAACAGATTTCTGAAATCTTAGGGTTTTATATCCAAGCATTAAAGTAGTAACTCTGAAAGTCACTCATGATTCTCTTCTTTACTTAACACTCCACAGAACCATCAATTTGCCAACATAGTTTTGGATCAATTTTTTTAAAACATTTTTCTGTACAATTACTGATTCCCTCCTGGCTCATCAGCCTTGCAATGTGGGAGACCTGGTTTAAATTCCTAGGTGAGAAATACTTCCTGGAGAAGGAAATGGCAATTTACTCCAGTTTCCCATCTGGAGAATTCAGTGGATAGAGGAGACTGTTGGGCCACAGCCCATGGAGTCGCAAAGAGTAGGGCACGGCTGAGCGATTAATGCTGCTACCTTTGAGTACAAGCTGCTATCGTGTTCCTTGCACTAATCCAAAGGCTTCCTAACTTGTCTCCTTTTGTTTCCCACAGCAGCCCCAGTAATTCTTTACAAACAAGTCACTCTTCTGCTTAATTCCCTCTATTTAATTCCCATCTCATTTAGAATAAAATGTAAATGTTAACCAACATCTACAAGATACCATATAATCTGTACCCTAAATATTAGATCCCTAGAGCAGGAAGATCCCCTGAAGAAGGGCATGGTGACCAAGTCCAGTATTTTAATAGAAAATTCCATGGACAGAGGAGCCTTGAGGGCTACAGTTCATAGGGTTGCAAAAAGTTAGACATGACTTAACACACGTGTATGCACATAGTTGATTAACAACATTGTGTTAGTTTCAGTTGTACAACAAAGTGATTCAGTTATATGTAAATATGTAGCTATTATCTTTTAAATCCCTTTCCCACTTAGGTTGTTACGGAATATAGAGCAGAGCTCGTGGTGCTATGCAGTTTGCCCTTGTTGGTTATCTAATTTAAACACAGTAATGTCTACATGTCAATTCCAAATTCTCAGTAGTTTTGTCTGTTGTCTGTTTAGCCTCTGTGTTCTCCAAATAGAATAAAAACTCCATGATGAAAGATTTCTTTTTTTTTTTTTTTTGCTAAATTCTGTATAATAAGTAACTAGAATAATTGTTGAAACATTATACATTCTTATTAAATATTTCATTCTAGTTAAAGTCTGCCACTTTTATTTTGTCAGCCATCAACATTGAACTACACTGAAGCTCTATGGTCCTGGGAAACAGACAGTAAAGGAGTCTTCTCACTTTTTCATCTTCTGTGAAACAGAGGATACAAAGAACCATCCTTCCCTGTAGGACTTACATAACTCAGGGATGCCTTTCTGTTTACCAATGAAAAGATCAGACACAGACCCTTCTCATTTCTTGCCTCATAATGATCTCTGAATTGTTTGTCTCCACTAATCAATTGGAAGAAAATGCCCATCCTACTGACTTGCTTCTATCTTTCCACAGACTCCTGAACTTAGATCCACCCTCAGCCTGAGCCATGCTAAGTGTCTTCACAACCTGTCACTAAACAAGCTCTCCTTATTGGCCCCTTCAGAAGATACCTCAGGGTAAAACATTCTAAGATCTACTGTCCCGTCACACCATCTCTACCTTTTCATTCTACTTCTCCACGCACTATCCCATTTCCTCACTCAGTGTTCTTTCTGGTTTTGTTTACTTCTTTACTTTTGATTTGTTTTGTTTTGTTTATTCTTCCCTAGTTCATGTAAAAAAAATAAATAAATACAAAAAAATAAAATAAAATAAAATTGCTTATAAAAAAAATAAAAATAAAAATAAAAATCCCTTTTCAACCTGATTTTGGAGGCATTTGCACATATCAGAATCAAGGTGTAATCCCTTTGAGCAAAGTGTCTCCTTAACTAAATCCAATTTTTTTTTTTAATTGGAATACAATGGCACCCCACTCCAGTAGTCTTGCCTGGAAAATCCCATGGGTGGAGGAGCCTGGTAGGCTGCAGTCCATGGGGTTGCTAAGAGTTGGACACGATTGAGTGACTTCACTTTCACTTTTCACCTTCATGCATTGGAGAAGGAAATGGCAACTCACTCCAGTGCTCTTGCCTGGAGAATCCCAGGGACGGGGAAGCCTGGTGGGCTGCCGTCTATGGGGTTGCACAGAGTTGGACACAACTGAAGCGACTTAGCAGCAGCAGCAGCAGCATAGTTGCTTTACAATTGTTGTGTTAGTTTCTGCTTTATGATGAAGTAAACCAGCTTTATGTATACAGATATCCTCTTTTTTTTTTTTTTTTTTTTTGACATGGCATGCCATCATTTCATGACTAGTCCACTCTGCACATGACTCTCTGGAATTCATTTTACACACATTCATTTAATGTGCATAAATTAACATACCTTTTCCAAAGTAACATAAATTAAGTCATGTAATTCCCCTGTTGAAAACCATCCAATGACTTCCATTGAATCCAAATCTTTCAGATGCTACATAAAGTTCTAAATCATTCCCTCTGCATTTCTTATCTCATCTTACAGAGTTATTCCTTCTCTCCTATCCTTCTGTGATAATGGTTTCATAATCCTTGTGGAAATGTTTGAACACATAGTCATATTAATATTTTTTAAATATTTTTTCTCTTTCAGTTGGTATTGGGATTGGGAGATAAGTTACTTGTGGGTTCTCAATTTATGAGAATATTCAAATATCAATATAATGTTAGCTCAAATACATAAACTGAGTGGGGTGGAAAAATCACTTTCAAAAATTCTTTCTGAAAGTAAGCAGTTATAAAATACAAATGAATATTTAAAACTGTAGTAATAGTTATCAAATACTATACTAATTAATTCTTCACATTTCCATTTATTTATCACAACAACCTATGACTTAGATACCATTATTTTCATCATTTTATAAGTGGAAAAACCAAGGCTCAAGAAGATTAAGTAAGCTAACCATGAAGCAAGTGACAGAGATTTTATCATATAAGCTGGTGCACTTAGTCTTCAGTCTTCAGAAAACAATGTTTTCCCCAATATATCAGAGAATCTAAATTAAAAAAAATTAAGAGCAAGGTAATTGGAACAAATTAAATTATAATTTCATAACAATTTTTTATATTTATTAAAGATTTAACATTATTCTAGACATTTGAGCAAGTAGTATACTTATTATGGAGCTTCCATGGTGATTCAATGCTAAGGCATCCATCTGCAATGCAGGAGACCATTGACAATGAAGGATACATGGGTTTGACCCCAGGTTAGGAAGATCCCCTGGAGAAGGAAACCCACTCCAGTATTCTGGCCTGGGAAATCCCATGCACAGAGCAGCCTGGAGAGCTACAGTCCATGATCACAATGAGTATACTTATTATGGAGCTTCCATGGTGATTCAATGCTAAGGCATCCATCTGCAATGCAGGAGACCATTGACAATGAAGGATACATGGGTTTGACCCCAGGTTAGGAAGATCCCCTGGAGAAGGAAACCCACTCCAGTATTCTGGCCTGGGAAATCCCATGCACAGAGCAGCCTGGAGAGCTACAGTCCATGATCACAATGAGTTGGACACAACTTAGAGACTAAATCACCACAGTTATCATGGCTATTGTTTAACTGAATTCTTAAAGATATTTTTGAGATGAAAGTAAAATTATGACTGTTATGCTTTGGGGTCATTAATTTTGCAGTGTTTTGAGATATGCTGTCAGTAAAAAAAACAATGAATTTTCATGGAAGGACTCATGGGGGTTCAGGCAATATTTATGTTTCTAATAGCAATCTCAAGTCAAACATACGTAAAACAAAATTTAATTCTATAGAGCTATAAAGATGTTATATTAGTCATATATTTTATTTAAAAAGAATATAATTTATAGTAATTTCCTATATTTTATACAACAAATATGTGAAAATTTTTAATGCAAATAGCTGTCAGAAAAGACTGCTTTTACAGAACTTATAATTAGAGCTTCAACAATTTTGACATTATAATGTAACTAGGTGCAAATATTTTTGCTTAGTTAATAAAGGAATCTTATAATGTGTCTTTCACTTAATTACATAGACTATGTGCATTAAGATGTAAGTCTACAGATGCTCATGAAAAAATGTAATACAAAATCAACATTAATCAAAGTGCTGCAATATAGGCTATTAAATAAATAATGAATATTTTCTGACTATTGTAAAAGATAGCTTAATGGTGCATTTTTTGGCATTGGAAACATATTCACTAAATTTTCTCAAGGAAAACAAGAAACTGATGCACAATGATCACATACCTTATATGTGATGTCTATACTTGTATATGAAAAGTTGATTAATAATTATGATCATATCCCTGTCATATAGTAAATACCAGTCTCTGTTGATAACATGGTCACCTAATTTCTGATCCACAGAAATGTAGCTTACCCACAATTGTAATGTTTTCTATTATAAGCATAAGCTATGTCTAAATACTGACTATAATACTACACAAAATACTTAAGTAAACATTATTAGACAACAAGCTTGATCATTAAAAGTACTTGTGTTGTTTTAACAATGGGAAATGGTTGATTTTCTCTAATATTTAAGAATGCAACTAATGATAGTAGTATGTATTTAATCAAGGCTGTATTTGCTTTAAAAGTAGATTTTCTAATAAAAGAACACTTCATCAAAAAGTTTTAGACCTTTTGTTCTTCTTTTGTTTTTTATAAGAGCCAGAAGTGAAGCCTCTTGGTCATTGCCCTGAGAAGGTTCCATAGCTGCGTCTGCTTCCATCACTCCCACTGAGTGCTGCTCATCCCATATCATCTTGGGAGGTGGCAGTGACTTTAGGTAAACATCTGGATAACTTTTATTCTGTTTTTAATTTTTCATTGTGTATTATTGACAACAAACAAAAAACAAAAACAACAAATATGACATAAATACACATTCACCTACTATTAATTCTATCAAATTATATCATATGGTTAACTCCTTACATTTTAAGAAATAAATATAGAGTTATTTCAATTGTTGGTGCTTTATATTTTTCCACAGTCTTATTGGTGATTTTTTTTTTAAATCAATCAAAACTTAATAATCCCTTCAAAAAACACCAATGCTCAACCAGATATAGCAGCTGCTATATTGCCTTGTGCATACCACATTAAGGAGAATATGTATTAGCATATTATTCTCTAAATTGGTATATGAAACTGATTAAAGTTATATTTTTTCTGACTCAGGGGTCNTGCAGCTGTCTCTTATACACATCTTAATCCCTTCAAAAAACACCAATGCTCAACCAGATATAGCAGCTGCTATATTGCCTTGTGCATACCACATTAAGGAGAATATGTATTAGCATATTATTCTCTAAATTGGTATATGAAACTGATTAAAGTTATATTTTTTCTGACTCAGGGGTCAGAACTAGCATAATCCTGCTGGTAAACAAAAGCAGAAATTTGTACACTAAGGTTGACTCCTTAGAGCACAGAGCTTAATTTATTAAATTGTACCAAGATCATGCTTCCTACAGTATATTATTGGGAATTGAATCATGGTAACAAAAGTTGTTGAGCTTAAAACTCTTAGGTGCTCTAATTTGAAGGCAGTTTCAAATTGTCTTATGATTTATGTGAT
>SJYX01016879.1:185840-226156 GCA_006410675.1 Oreotragus oreotragus
CAAGATGTCTGGCTCTAGATTAGTGATCACATCCTCATGATTATCTGGGTCGTGAAGATCTTTTCTGTACAGTTCTTCTGTGTATTCTTGCCACCTCTTCTTAATATCTTCTGCTTCTGTTAGGTCCATACCATTTCTATCCTTTATCGAGCCCATCTTTGCATGAAATGTTCCCTTGGTATCTCCAGTTCTCTTGAATAGATCTCTAGTCTTTCCCATTCTGTTGTTTTCTTCTATCTCTTTGCATTGATCTCTGAGGAAGGGTTTCTTATTTCTTTTTGCTCTTCTTTGGAACTCTGCATTCAGATGCTTATATCTTTCCTTTTCTCCTTTGCTTTTCATTTCTCTTCTTTTCACAGCTATTTGTAAGGCTTCCCCAGACAGCCATTTTGCTTTTTTGCATTTCTTTTCCATGGGGATGGTCTTGATCCCTGTCTCCTGTACAATGTCACGAATCTCATTCCATAGTTCATCAGGAACTCTGTCTATCAGATCTAGGCCCTTAAATCTATTTCTCACTTCCACTGTATAATCATAAGGGATTTGATTTAGGTCATACCTGAATGGTCTAGCGGTTTTCCCTACTTTCTTCAATTTAAGTCTGAATTTGGAAATAAGAAGTTCATGATCTGAGCCACAGTCAGCCCCTGGTCTTGCTTTTGTTGACTGTATAGAGCCTCTCCATCTTTGGCTGCAAAGAATATAATCAATCTGATTTCGGTGTTGAACATCTGGTGATGTCCATGTGTAGAGTCTTCTCTTGTGTTGCTGGAAGAGGGTGTTTGCTATGACCAGTGCATTTTCTTGCTCTGACGTCAAACCACTAATTAAAAAATTTTAGTTGTGCCACATGATGACTCTGTAAAATTTGTTGTTTTTGTCCAGTCACTCAGTATGTCTTATTATTTGCAATCCCATAGACTGCAGCACGCCAGGCTTCCCTGTCCATCACTTCCTGTCCAAACTTCCCTGTCCGGAGTTTGCTCAAACTCATGTCCACTTAGTTGGTGATGCTATCCAATCATCTCATCATCTATCCTCCCCTTCTCCTCCTGCTTTCAATCTTTCCCAACATCAGTCTTTTCCAATGAGTTAGATCTTCACATCAGGTGGCCAAAGTATTGGAATTTCATCTTCAGCATCAATCCTTCCAGTGAATATTCAGTGTTGATGTCCTTTAGGATTGGCTGCTTTGATATCTTTGCAATTCAAGGAACTCTCGAGTCTTCTCCAGCGCCACAATTGAAAAGCATAATTTTGTTGGCATTTATGGTCCAACACTTACATCTAGATTGACTGGTTTTATCTTTCAGTCCAAGGGGCTCTCAAAAGTCTTCTCCAACACCACAGTTCAAAAACATCAATTCTTCAGTGCTCAGACTTTAAACACTGGATATACTTAATCCTCTTTATGCCCCAGTTTTTTTTTTTTCTTAAACGTTTGTTGATTTACAATGTTGTTTGTTTCAGATGTATTACATCAAAGTGATTCAGTTATACATGTGTATATATCTATATTTTTCAGATTTGTTTCCCTTATAGGTTGTTACAAAATATTGAATATAGTCTCATGTGCTATGCAGTAGGTCTTTATTGATTATCTATTAATATATAGTAGTGTTGATATGTTAATCCAAACTTCATAGTTTATCCTCCCCCATCTTTTCCCCTTTGGTAACCATAACTTGTCTCCTATGTCTGTGAATCTATTTCTAGTTTGCATGTGAGTTTATTTGTATAATTTTTAAGATTCCACATATAAGCAACAAATTACTTGATTTAGTATGATAAGCTGTAGGTCCATCCACGTTACTGAAAATAGCATGATTTCTTTCTATTTTATGACTAATAGTCCCTTATATTTTTATACTTCAGTTTTTTTAATTTGACTTTCCTATAATAATTGGGTCCAACTCATAGATGCTTTGATTTTGTTTGTTTGATTAATGGAGCTAAATAAAATTATATATGTAAAAGTGCTTAGAAGAGATACTAGCATAAATTCTCAGGAAATATTAATTTCTAGTATGGAAACTAATTAAATTTTATTAATGAAAATTTTATTAGTTTTTACTGAAATAGATTTGCTTTACAATTTTGTGTTTGTTTCTATTGTACAGAAAACTGAATCAGCTATATACATATGTATATAAATATGTACATGTGTATATATATATATATATTCCCTGTTTTCTGGATTTCTTCCTTTTCAGGTCATAATAAAGAACTGAGTAGAATTCTCTGTGTTATACTGTAGATTCTCATTAGTTATTTATTTTATATATATTAGTGTACATATATAAATCCCAATCCCCAATTCACACAAAAATTTTTAATCTGAAGCAAGCTATTATGAAGCTATCTAATTCAAATAATATTGCCTTTTAGAAGAAGACATATTTCCATAACTATAGACTATAAACATTTGATGAAAATATTTTTACTGTAGTAATTTTAGGGTGTTAGTTGCTCAGTCGTGTCTGATTCTTTGTCAACCCATGGACTGTCAGGCTCCTCTGTCCATGGACTTCTCCAGGCAAGAATACTGGAGTGGGTTGCCATGCCCTTCTCCGGGTAATCGTCTGGACACAGGGATTGAACTCAGGTCTTCCACATTTCAGACAGATTTTTTTTTCACCCACTGAGTCACCAGTTAGGTTCACTCAAAATAGTTCTCATTAAGAGATTATTATGTTGCAGTTTACAAAATCAATTTCTGATGCATATATTTCAGTTAATCATAATGCCAAAGTATTATTTTATTGGGAAGAAAACAAAGAAGATAAAAGTTTAGAAGCTTAAAACTAAATAAAAGAGGCAGTTAAGTATACCAAAAATGACCACATTCTTTGAAAGTTCTGTTTCCTTCCACAACTGTTATTTTATTATGATCATAATAATTGTGATGCAGTTGAGTCTAGCAGATGCATAAGAGGTTTAATTTAGCAAGTAAAATGTCCTGAGCTATAGAAGGCCTGTGATTATTAAGGACATGACAATGATTTCTAGTCAATCTCAAACAATAGCCTTGGAATAAGTCACATTTCAGAATAAAGCCCAAAGTGTTAAAGAATTAAATATTTTAAAGACCGAAATAGGCTGTTTTTGTGCACTGTATAGATTTTATATATATAACTATTGTGATCACACTTAGCCTATTCATTTTAACTGATCAGTACTGTATCGATCAGAGCTCCTGAAGCAAACAAACAAAAAACACCCAGTTGAATCAGCCAAGATGTACATAGACTCCACAAGATCTCTGAAGATACAAGTGTATATTAAATGCAGTAAAATTAGGCTTCAGTGATGATGGTCACAGTCTCTCATGGAATCACACTCAGTGGGAATACATAATACAAGCATAGTTTTTCTGTTTTCTTTCCCCTGAATTTCTGATTAAAGAAAAAAAAAAGCTGCTGTCATTAAAGTTCAGTTGGAGTCATATTAGAAGAAACAAAAAATAAATAACATATACAAAAAAAGTCAATAATCTTTGTCCATCATTTATTGGCACATAAAATTATAAAAACCTCCATCATTCTAATATGTATGTTATGTTTAGTCACAATAAGTAAGGTCATAAATATAAAATTTTTGTTCATTCAGTGGTCATCTATGAGAAGGGATGTTTCTTTTGGAAACAGAGACATGAACAAGTGATATGCATTACTCTCAAAGAGCATACAGGTTGTCTATGAAGAAAACCACATGACTGACCAAATATAGTTAATTGTTATAGGCTTTAAAATAGAAATTTTGTTGGTACAGGAAGTACTAACAGGGAGAAAGTAGGAAATTTTAAGGGATTAAGAATTCATAAATACAGGACAAGTGGGGCTATTCTTTGTCAACAAAGGTCCATATAGTCAAGAATATGGGTTTTCCAGTGGTCATGTATGGATGTGAGAGTTGGACTATAACGAAAGCTGAGCGCCGAATAATTGATGCTTTTGAATTGTGATGTTGGAGAAGACTCTTGAGAGTCCCTTGGACTGCAAAGAGGTCCAACCAGTCCATCCTAAAGGAGATCAGTCCTGAATATTCATTGGAAGGACTGATCCTGAAGCTGAAACTCCAATACTTTGGCCACCTCATGCGAAGAGCTGACTCATTTGAAAAGACACTGATGCTGGGAAAGATTGAGGGCAGGAGGAGAAGGGGATGACGGAGGATGAGATGGTTGGATGGTATTATCAACTCGATGGACATGGGTTTGGGTGGACTCCGGGAGTTGGTGATGGACAGCGAGGCTTGGCGTGCTGCGGTTCATGGGATCTCAAAGGGTCAGACACAACTCAGCGACTGAACTGAACTGAACGGAGGCTATTTTTAAAAGGTAATAAATAATCTTGACTACTCAGCAAAATGAATATCAAAGATATCGTGGACATAAGGAACAAAGAATCTGGTAAAATTTTACACCCCAAGGTATACATTTTAAGTGAAAAATAACTACCATTATAACAATTACCTTGAAAAATTCTAATTGAAGTGAAATTTTATTTCTCTTAAATGGCTTGCTTAAAATTTCCCATTATAGAAAATGATAGTAGAATTTATTATTCTGATGTCATTGTGCCTATGTGGTAAGTCACTTCAGTTGTGTCTGGCTCTGTGTGATGATATGGACTGTAGCCCGCCAGGTTCCTCTCCATGGCTATTCCCCAGGCAGGAATACTGGAGTGGGTTGTCATGTCCTCCTCAGGGGATCTTCCCAACCCAGGGATCAAACCTACATCTTTTACATCTCCTGCATTGGCAGATGGGTTATTTACTGCTAACACCACCTGGGAAGCCCAATGGTGTCACTAAGACTATCTCAAACACTCATGATATAAGAGCAAAAACTAGAATTTAAAATCCTGATTGGGAACTCATATGTGAAGTAAATAGAAACTTTTTTTTCCTTTAAAGAAAAAGGAAAAACACTTATGTAGTATAGAAGTTAAGAGACAGGACAGAATATACATTTACTTAGATATTATGAGTTAAAAAAAAATCCGTGAAATAAATAACAATTTTAAAATCCAGATAAATTTAGACTTGTTACTGAACTTATAGAGTAGTAATAGTTTTCTATATTAAAAAAAACATAAAGCCAATAGTTTTATGTGCTATTCCATATTACAGTACAGTGTTCTCTATGTACAAACCTTCAAGTTGAGAACTTTCTAAGCCGTGAACACACACTCCATCATCAGATGCAAGTGAAATTGCAGCTGGCCTCCCATTTTCTACTGATAATTCTTCAGGTCTAACACCTCCCACCTCTTCTCCCACTTCCAGTCAGTAACTCTACTCGTCAGCTCCTGCTTGACAGCTGCTATATTATACTACTGTACTTTTCAAGGTACTGTACTATAAGATTATTTATTTTTATTTGCTGTGTATTCTTTGTGTGAAAAGTAGTATATCATACGCCCACTTCAGTGTTCTTGCCTGGAGAATCCCAGGGACGGGGGATTCTATGGGGTCGCACAG
The DNA here is from genome assembly GCA_006410675.1 of Oreotragus oreotragus. Taxonomy (NCBI): domain Eukaryota; kingdom Metazoa; phylum Chordata; class Mammalia; order Artiodactyla; family Bovidae; genus Oreotragus; species Oreotragus oreotragus. Next base: position 191,325 of record SJYX01016879.1, read on the forward strand.
AGTCGGACATAACTGAAGTGACAGCAACAGCAGTATATCCTACATTACAGTACCATATAGCTGACTGTATTATTTGGGTAACTAAGCTAACTTTGCTGGACTACTGAACAAATCATAGTTACAAACACTCCCTCAGGATGGAACTCATTCATATGTGGGAGAATTACTGTAATATCAAAGACAAAACTATTTGTGTAGACAAAATTCTTTAAAATCCACTTAGCCAAGTAAATTTTCTTTGTAAATTATATTAAATATGTAATTTCCAGCAAAAGACAAGGTCTTGGGGCAACTCTTAATTTAGGATTTCAGAATTAAATTATTTGAGCTACACATTGTGAAAAGAAAGATATTCTACATTAATGTGGGGTGTATAAATACTGATGCAAAGGAATTTGTATTATATTTTTAGAATACCTCCTCTGAACTCTATTTAGTTATGTAGAATTGATATGCTGAATATACCAGCAAACCTTTTGGCACTGATGATAATTCCATTTCAAGGATACAATAGGCTAATGCCTCACATAACAGTGGGGCAAAGGATTAGAGTCTTATTGGTGATTATGCATTTGTCATTTGTGTGCATTTAGTTCAAGTAAATGCACATAAATTCAGTTGAATTCCAGCTGAGCTATTTCAAATCCTGAAAGATGATGCTGTGAAAGTGCTGCACTCAATATGCCAGAAAATTTGGAAAACTCAGCAGTGGCCACAGGATTGGAAAAAGTCAGTTTTCATTCCAATCCCAAAGAAAGGTAATGCCAAAGAACACTCAAACTACCACACAATTGCACTCATCTCACATGCTAGTAAAGTAATGCTCAAAATTTTCTAAGCCAGGCTTCTGCAATATGTGAACCATGAACTTCCAGATGTTCAAGCTGGTTTTAGAAAAGGCAGAGGAACCAGAGATGAAATTGCCAACATCTGCTGGATCATGGAAAAAGCAAGAGAGTTCCAGAAAAACATCTATTTCTGCTTTATTGACTATGCCAAAGCCTTTGACTGTGTGGATCACAATAAACTGTGGAAAATTCTGAAAGAGATGGGAATGCCAGACCACCTCACTGGCATCTTGAGAAACTTATATGCAGCTCAGGAAGCAGCAGTTAGAACTGCACATGGAACAACAGACTGGTTCCAAATAGGAAAAGGAGTATGTCAAGGCTGTATATTGTCACCCTGNGAAATTGAAACTGTAATCAGAAATCTTCCAGCAAACAAAAGCCCAGGTCCAGACGGCTTCACAGCTGAATTCTACCAAAAATTTCGAGAAGAGCTAACACCTATCCTACTCAAACTCTTCCAGAAAATTGCAGAGGAAGGTAAACTTCCAAACTCATTCTATGAGGCCACCATCACCCTAATACCAAAACCTGACAAAGATGCCACAAAAGACTTCTATGCAGACTACATCATGAGAAATGCTGGGCTGGAATAAGCACAAGCTGGAATTCTAGCAATCAGAATCCAACAACACATTGAAAAAATCATACGCCATGACCAGGTGGGCTTTATCCTGGGGATGCAGGGATTCTTCAATGTTCGCAGGTCAGTCAGTGTAATTCACCACATTAACAAATTGAAAAATAGGTGCCATATGATTATCTCAATAGATGCAGAGAAGGCCTTTGATAAAATTCAACATCCATTTATGATAAAAACTCTCCAGAAAGCAGGAATAGAAGGAACATACCTCAACATAATAAAAGCTATATATGACAAACCCACAGCAAACATTATCCTCAATGGTGAAAAACTGAAAGCATTTCCCCTAAAGTCAGGAATAAGACAAGGATGTCCACTTTCACTGCTACTATTCAACATAGTTCTGGAAGTTTTGGCCACAGCAATCAGAGCAGAAAAAGAAATAAAAGGAATCCAAATTGGAAAAGAAGAAGTAAAACTCTCACTGTTTGCAGATGACATGATCCTCTACATAGAAAACCCTAAAGACTCCACCAGAAAATTACTAGAGCTAATCAATGAATATAGTAAAGTTGCAGGATATAAAATCAACACACAGAAATCCCTTGCATTCCTATACACTAATAATGAGAAAGTAGAAAACGAAATTAAGGAAACAATTCCATTCACCATTGCAACGAAAAGAATAAAATACTTAGGAATATATCTACCTAAAGAAACTAAAGACTTATATATAGAAAACTATAAAACACTGATGAAAGAAATCAAAGAGGACACTAATAGATGGAGAAATATACCATGTTCATGGATTGGAAGAATCAATATAGTGAAAATGAATATATTACCCAAAGCAATCTACAGATTCAATGCAATCCCTATCAAGCTACCAGCGGTATTTTTCACAGAACTAGAACAAATAATTTCAAGATTTGTATGGAAATACAAAAAACCTCGAATAGCCAAAGCAATTTTGAGAAAGAAGAATGGAACTGGAGGAATCAACTTACCTGACTTCAGGCTCTACTACAAAGCCACAGTCATCAAGACAGTGTGGTACTGGCACAAAGACAGAAATATAGATCAATGGAACAAAATAGAAAGCCCAGAGATAAATCCACACACATATGGACACCTTATCTTTGACAAAGGAGGCAAGAATATACAATGGAGTAAAGACAATCTCTTTAACAAGTGGTGCTGGGAAAACTGGTCAACCACTTGTAAAAGAATGAAACTAGATCACTTTCTAACACCACACACAAAAATAAACTCAAAATGGATTAAAGATCTAAATGTAAGACCAGAAACTATAAAACTCCTAGAGGAGAACATAGGCAAAACACTCTCCGACATAAATCACAGCAGGATCCTCAATGATCCGCCTCCCAGAATACTGGAAATAAAAGCAAATATAAACAAATGGGATCTAATTAAAATTAAAAGCTTCTGCACAACAAAGGAAACTATAAGCAAGGTGAAAAGACAACCCTCTGAATGGGAGAAAATAATAGCAAATGAAGCAACTGACAAACAACTAATCTCAAAAATATACAAGCAACTTATACAGCTCAATTCCAGAAAAATAAACGACCCAATCAAAAAATGGGCCAAAGAACTAAATAGACATTTCTCCAAAGAAGACATACGGATGGCTAACAAACACATGAAAAGATGCTCAACGTCACTCATTATCAGAGAAATGCAAATCAAGACCACAATGAGATACCACTTCACACCAGTCAGAATGGCTGCGATCCAAAAGTCTGCAAGCAATAAATGCTGGAGAGGGTGTGGAGAAAAGGGAACCCTTTTACACTGTTGGTGGGAATGCAAACTAGTACAGCCACTATGGAGAACAGTGTGGAGATTCCTTAAGAAATTGCAAATAGAACTGCCTTATGACCCAGCAATCCCACTGCTGGGCATACACACCGAGGAAACCAGAATAGAAAGAGACACATGTACCCCAATGTTCATTGCAGCACTGTTTATAATAGCCAGGACATGGAAACAACCTAGATGTCCATCAGCGGATGAATGGATAAGAAAGCTGTGGTATATATACACAATGGAGTATTACTCAGCCATTAAAAAGAATACATTTGAATCAGTTCTAATAAGATGGATGAAACTGGAACCAATTATACAGAGTGAAGTAAGCCAGAAAGAAAAACACCAATACAGTATACTAACACATATATATGGAATTTAGAAAGATGGTAATGAGGACCCTGTATGCAAGACAGCAAAAGAGATACAGATGTGTAGAGCAGACTTATGGACTCTGAGGGAGAAGGAGAGGGAGAGGGAGAGGGAGGGATGATTTGGGAGAATAGCATTGAAATATGTATACTATCATGTAAGAAATGAATTGCCAGTCTATGTTCAATGCAGGATGCAGGATGCTTGGGGCTGGTGTATGGGGATGATCTGGAGGGATGATGTGTGGTGGGAGGTGGGAGGGGGGTTCATGTTTGGAAGTTCGTGTAAAAAAAAAAAAAAAAAAAAAAAAAAAAAAGATTACCAGGGAAAGTATTAATAACCTCAGACATGCAGATGACACCACCCTTATGGCAGAAAGTGAAGAGGAACTAAAAAGTCTCTTGATGAAAGTGAAAGTGAGAGTGAAAAAGTTGGCTTAGAGTTTAACATTCAGAAAACGAAGAGCATGGCATCTGGTCCCATCACTTCATGGGAAATAGATAAGTAAACAGTGGAAACAGTGTCAGACTTTAGTTTTGGGGGCTCCGAAATCACTGCAGATGGTGACTGCAGCCATGAAATTAAAAGACGCTTACTTCTTGGAAGAAAAGTTATGACCAACCTAGATAGCATAGTGAAAAGCAGAGACATTACTTTGCCAAGGAAGGTCCATCTAGTCAAGGCTATGGTTTTTCCTGTGTTCATGTATGGATGTGAAACTTGGACTGTGAAGAAAGCTGAGCACTGAAGAATTAATGCTTTTGAACTGTGGTGTTGGAGAAGACTCTTAAGAGTCCCCTGGACTTCAAGGAGATCCAACCAGTCCTGGGATTTCTTTGGAGGGAATGATGCTGAAACTGAAACTCCAGTACTTTGGCCACCTCATGTGAAGAGTTGACTCATTGGAAAAGACTCTGATGCTGGGAGGGATTGGGGGCAGAAGGAGAAGGGAACGAAAGAGGCCAAGATGGTTGGATGGTATCACTGACTCGATGGACATGAGTCTGAGTGAACCCCGGGAGTTGGTGATGGACAGGGAAGCCTGGCGTGCTGCGATTCATGGGGTCGCAAAGAGTCAGACAGGACTGAGGGACTGAACTGAACTGAACTGACTGAGTTCAAGTAATGTGCAAAAGGAGTACAATGTAAATGCTCCTATATTGTGAATGGTTTGTACTGGGACTATGGATTAAGTGTTAATATAATCTGTTTTATTCATGGGTGCCTACTTTGTGTTAAAAATGGCATACAATTATTTCCTTCATTTATGACAGCCAGTCACATAATTTAACTACAATTTTCAGCCTAAATATCATTAATATCAATTGATCATTTGAACTGCATCCCTACCTCCCTCTCACCTACAACTCCCTCTAGGCCTAAACCTGTTCTTTGCCCACTATCTTTATATATGATTTAAAATTATCATTGTTGCCCCAGCCTCTGGTTCCCACCTTTCTATAAGGACAATTTCAGGAGTCACCTAAATTGTTGCTCTGCCCCCACACTCCACAGAGCAGCCAAAATGTGCTTTTAAACACATAAATCACATCTGCCACTCCTCTGCTTAAAAGCTTGCCAAAGGATTCCTGATAAAGCATTAATATAATTCAAATATTTTCTTTAATGTGGTCTCCATTCTCTTAATTCTCCAAGTTCATCTTTTACTCTAATCCTCATACTGTTCTCCATCCCTGTGCACTTCTTCGTTTTTTCTTAAACTTACCCAACATAAAATCCCTCTTTTGCAGCTCTTGTGGGTTTTTTCCACATTCCAAAACAATATTCACCCAGATCTTCATGAAGCATAGCTTATGGCTTTGATCAATTTTCACCTAAAGAATTAAAATTTCAGACAACACCGTCTAAATGATCCAGTGAGACATGTTTTATTCTGTTCTCCAGTACATTATTCAGCTTTGTTTTCTTCCCTAGAACTTATCACTTTTTGGAATCCTTGATCTTAATTAGTTATTAATTTATCTAATGCATATTATTTATTGTCTTGAATATGACTGATCACGTTTTCTGTGTTTTTCTTTTTAGTGGATGATAAATATGAACTGAACAAATGAATAAGTATGTTACGCTTTACAAAAGATGGTAAATATTTTCCGTTTTTCCAAATTATAATATCCTATTCTGATAAAGGAAATCTACAAACCAGATACTATGAATTAATCTAAATATTTTACTTTTTTTTTTGGTTTTATTTTAGAGAAAAGAAACAGATTTTGAAACTTTGCTTTAACACTCTTTCTATACACACACACAAAACATTCTCTGATTTACAGATCATAAAAAAGTTCCTATATTATATGCTGCATACTGATTTAACATTAAGTAGTAAATATATTAACAATAAATATATATGAATGCATTAATTACTTTTGCTATTCTATATGTTTTAATCAACATAAAATTGTTATCCCTGTCAATATCAGCAGGAAGGGAATGGAATTATTAACTGCTAAAAATGCTTTCAACATAGGTAGATAGAAAATCACGTTTATTGAAATGTGTCTGTTTCTCTGAAAAGGGTGTTGAACTTGAAGACATTTGATTTCATACTGAATTCCTTGAAGTATTCCACTCATTTAACTGGCTAACTACACACCAGCTAAAGGCCTTGAGTAAGTAGTGTTTTTCTGTTTATTTCTCTCTAAAATGGACATAGAAATCCCACACTTTCAGAATTAAATAATAGAATTTTAGTGATAGTACCGCACGCAGTAGAAGCACTCAGTATGTGTTTTTGTTCTTGTTTGTTTTTCAGATTCATTTGTAGCTATCAATCAATTAAGAGCACTGAATAAAATTATTTGAGCTGAACACTGTGAATTAAAGATTCAAATACAAGGCCAGAGGACTTGTATTATATTTTTAAACACATTCCCTGAGCCCTGTTTTTTTGTGCAGAACTAATTTGGTATCACATCTCACCAAGATTATTGTGGTATTCATCCATCTGGTTTTTTCTACTTATTCCTTTGTTCCTCAATAATCCATTCCCACTCTCCCCCAACCCCCTACATTTGAGTGATTATTGTAAAGGACAAATGTGATCATGTCACTCCTAACGAAAGTTTTAGCGACTTGAAACTTATCTTAGAATACATTTATATTCCTTACCCTAGCCTAAGGTATCTTGTCTAGGTACATGCTGTTATATTTACAAATGAATGAACAACAAGCACCGACTGTATAACACAGGGAACTCTGTTTAGTGCTATGTAGCAGGCTGGCTGGGAGGGGAATTTGGGGAAGAGAGATACATGTATGTGTATGGATGAATCCCTTTATTATTCACCTGAAACTACCACAAGATTGTTAATAGGCTAGACTCCAATATAAAATAAAAAGTTTAATGAAAAATAAAATAAAATCCCCTCTTTCCAACTTTAATTTACGTTAATCTAAAAATCATCCTCTATCAGCCATACGCTCAGTCACTCAGTTGCATCTGACTCTTCGTGACCCTGTGGCCTGTAGCCCGCCAGGCTCCTTGGTCCATGGTATTTCCTAGGCAAAAATACTGGACTGGGTTGCCATTTCCTTCTCCAGGGGACTGGCTCGTGTCTCTAGCGTCTCCTGAATTGCAGGCGGTTTCTTTACCATCTGAGACATCAGGGAAATCCCCTATCGGCCATGGTGGTGGTGGTGGTGGTTTAGTTGCTAAGTCATGTCTGGCTCTTGCAACCCCGTGGACTGTAGCCCTCCAGGTTTCTCTGTCCATAGAATTCTCCAGGCAAGAACACTGGAGTGGATTGCCATTTCTTTCTCCACTATTGGCCATGATTTACATGCTATTTCTTAAGCACATCAAGCCCTTGTCTATCTTGACATCTTTTGCTCTTAATGCATTTTCTTCTTAGAATGATCATATTTTAGCAGCTCATATCTGCATCTTAATTAATATTCTTCAGTTTTGTCGCTGTTTTAGTCACTAAATCATGTCTGAATCTTTTGCAGCCCTGTGAGCTATAGCCCTCCAGGCTCCTCTGTCCATGGGATTTCCCAGGCAAAGATACTGGAGTGGATTGCCGTTTCCTCCTCCAGGGGATCTTTCTGACTAAGGGATCAAACCCTTGTCTCCTGCATTGAAAGGCAGTTTCTTTACCACTGAGCCATCAGGGAAGCTCATTCTTCAGTGTAGATAAGAGTAAAATGAGAACACAAAAAGCGCTTTTTAGGCTCCTTTTAATTTTATTTTTTGAGGGGTTTTGTATGTTTATTGCTTTGCTCTTTGTTTTCTAAAGGGGTAGTTGAGCTATCCCATTTCTTAAGAAATGCTGTCCCAGTACTTTTTATTGCACAAAAGAGCTTTGATGCTTGTGGCTGAAAGAGTCAAGTTTAGTTCTGGCTTGGCATTCTCCATCTCTTCCTTAGATCTCTTTTCCATGGTTTCTTGTAATGTTTTGTTTTGATTCTGAAAACAGCCTCAACCTAATTTTTCACCCTTCCAAAAATTCTGAGCCAGCCAATATTCTTTTTCTAAAAGTCGGCTTCTGTTGCTTTACAATGAAGAATACTGATTCTTCTAACCTAGATAGCTAACATAGGTCCATCTCCCCAGGTACTCTATTCTAATACACAATATATTTCTCTGAAAGCAAATAATACATTTCTTTAACTGTTAACTGAGTATAAGTTTCAGATTATAAACTCAGCTGCTCCTGAATGGTAATTTTGCCTAATGATTACTACTTGATTTCTATCACAAGCTTAACTGTGAGATAAAGTGAGATAATTTCAGTACAATGAAGGAGAAACCAAGTCATTTGAATTCTTTATTGCTCAGTGTGCATATTTCCCACCCACTTTCTTCCCACTGTTGATCTAAATTCCCGTAGATTTGTGGAGAGGAGAAGTGCATAGCATAGTTCTCAGGTGGCTCAGTGAGTCAAAAATCTCCCTGCAATTCAAGAGATGCAACTTTGATCCCTGGATCAGGAAGATCCCCTGAAGGAGGGCATGACAATCAACTATAGTATTCTTGCCTGAACAATCCCACGGACTGAGGAGCCTGTCAGGCTACAGTCATAGGGATGCAGAGTTGGACATGACTGAAGCGGCTGAGCACACATACACATGGAGGTAGAGGGAGTGCCTTGGAAGGTAGTAAAAATGATTATTTATTGTTCTTCTCTTCTGATCTGGATCCTAGAGACAAGGTCTTGTCTCCCTAACTCCCTAAACTTGTCCTAACGCCTTCATTTTTCTGGACTTCTTCTTCATCCTCCCAATTTAATTAATTTTATTTTACTTGTAATAGAGAGTCTGATTTACATTGTCTTGTAGTTTTCCCCCTTTTAAAGTTTGTTAGAATCTGGGATTTTCAGAAGTGGACTTCAAAAGCTTAGCCTTTGCAAATGCAAAATATAAGCATTTTACCTCTGTCAGAAGTTTTGAAATATTCCTTTTGAAATTGATATTAAGAATTGATTCTGGGTTTCCCCTTGGCATTTCTTCTGATGCTTTCCTTCCCTGATATTCTAAGAGTGGTGTGTGCATAGTAACCTGAGATAGAAGCATCATGTTGGAAATGGTGTGGAAGGGACAACCTGTAGGTTAATTATTTATAATACTATGTACTCGAAATTATCTTGTTACTTATTTTGTATGTTTCACTCCACTCCATTGTAAACAAGAAGTATTCCATCAATTTATTCATTAAACTACCTCCATTATATCACCTGTCACTTACTCTAAGTCCAAATTTCATCAAAAAAAATTACTATAGTTGAATTATGTTTCTAAGTAGATCAGTTTTAATTTTGTCCATATCTAATTCTTGAAAATAGCTTGGGAAAAAGTGCCAAATTCAATAGAATTTTATTCAGTGCAGGCTAATAATTAGTTTATTAACTTAATTCAAACTGTCAGCTTTAGTGCACGATAGTTTGACAGAATTAGATGATGATCATATTGAGAGAAGGCCTCCATGCTCCATTCAAGTGAGTTCTTCTGGACCTGATGTTTCCCATTTTAGAAATTTATTATTTATCAATTCCATCTATTTAATAGATATAAGCCTATTCATATGTTCCATTCTTCTTGTATATATTTTGATAGGGTGCCTTTCAAGAAACTGCTCTATTTCATTTAGGTTATCAAATTTGCGGACATAGAATTGCTCATAATATTCTACTGAATATAATTTTAATTTCCATGAGTTCTATAGCAATGTTCCCTCTTTCATTTCTGATAATAGTAATTGATGTCCTCTCTCTGTTTTTCTTAGTTGGCCTGGCTAGATGGTCATCTATTTTTATTGACCTTTTCAAGAACTAGATTTTGGTTTTGTTTACTTTCTCTATTGATTTAAAATTTTCAATTTCATTGATTTCTGCTCTCTCCTTCAGCTTACTTTAGATTTAGTTTGCTCTTCTTTTTCTAGTTAAGTATGGTGGAAGCTTACATTATTAATTTTTAGATCTTTCTTCTGATACATACATTCAATAATATAGTTTTCAAAAGGCACTATTTTTACTGTATCCCATGAGTTTTAGTAAGTCATGCTTTCATTTTTATTGTCAAATATTTTTTAAAAATTCTTTTGAAATTTCTTCTTGAATCATATATTATTTAAAAGTGTGTTGTTTAATCAAGTATTTTTGTATTTTCCACCTATCTTTATTTTATTGTTTAGTAGTTCAATTTCATTGTGATCTGAGAACAGATATTATAATGTTTCTAACATGAGTCTGAGTGAACTCCGGGAGATGGTGATGAACAGGGAGGCCTGGCAAGCTGTGATTCATGGGGTCACAAAGAGTCGGACATGACTGAGTGACTGAACTGAACTGAACTGATCCAGTTTAATTCATTAAGATATAATTTATGTCCCAAAATATGGTCTGTCTTGATGAATATTCTTTTATGAGCTTGAGAAGAATATACATTCTCCTCTATGGGAAAAATGCTTCTTCATCTGACTTTTATCAGAATTTTAAAATTTGATTTTCTATGGTTCAATTATGATATGCCCCAGAGGTAGTTTTATTTTATTTTTTTTTACATTTATTCTGCTTTGTGTTTTCTGATCTGTAGTTTATTGTCAGAGATTATTTGGGAAAATTCTCAGTGCTATTATACCAAATATTTCTTTTTATCTTTCTTGCTTTAATTTATTTCCGACATTCCCATTAAGTGTATGTTATTCCTTTAGTAGTTGTCTCACAGTTCTTATATATTTTGTTTTCTTTTCTTCTCAGTCCTTTTTCTTTTTGACTTTCAGTTTTGACAGTTTATATTGAGATATCTTCAGGCTCAGAGATTCTTTCCTCAGCTGTGTTCAGTTTAATAAGCCCATTATTAATATTAATTACTAATAGCTATTAAGGAAATTTCAGTTATAATGGTTTTTATCTCTAACATTTCATCTCAGCTTTTTCTTAGAATTCTTATCTATCTGCTTACTTGCCCATCTGTTCTCGTATGCTGTCTACTTTTGCGCAAGAGCATTAGCATATGAATCATGGTTGTTTTAAATTTCCAGTTTGATAATTCCAACTCCGCTGGCATATCTAACTACATATGATGCTTGCTCTGTCTCTTCAAACTATTTTTTGATCTTTAGTTCGCCTTATACTTTTTCTTCATAATCAGACAAATAAACTGGGTAAAAGAACTGTTGTAATTGTGACTTAAGTAATGTGATAGCAATGGGTCAGGGATTCTGTGTTTCTGGAGTGTTAATTTCAGAAGTTCTTTTCTATACCCTCTCCTTCTTATCTGGGATGGGATGGCTAGAGTAGACTGGAATGGGTATTTTCTTTCTTCCATGTAGAGGGCTAGAGGGAGTTGGAACTGGATATATCCCTTGCTCTGCATGGAATGCCAGCATCAACTAAATTGTGTGTTTACTTTCGCTTATGTCAAAGCCTTTGACTCTATGGATCACAACAAACTGTGGAAAATTCTTAACGAGATGGAAACACCATCTGATCTGCCTCTTGAGAAATCTGTATGCCGGTCAAGAAGCAACAGTTAGAACTAGACATGGAACAACAGACTGGTTCTAAATCAGGAAAGGAGTACCACAAGGCTGTATATAGTCACCCTGCTTATGTAACTTGTATGCAGAGTACATCATAAGAAATGCTGGAATGAATGAAGTACAACCTGGAATCAAGACTTTTGGGAGAAATATCATATCTTAGAAATAACCTAAGATATGCAGATGACACCACACTTATGGCAGAAAGTGAAGAAGAACTAAAGAGCCTCTTAATGAAAGTAAAGGAGGAGAGTGAAAAAGATGACTTAAAACTCAACATTCAGAAAACAAAGATCATGGCATCTGGTCCCACTGCTTCATGGTAAATAGATGGGGAAACAATGGAAACAGTGACAGACCTTATTTTTTTTGGGGGGTGGGGGAGTCCAAAATCACTGCAAATGCGACTGCAGTTAAAGAAATGAAAAGACACTTGCTCCTTGGAAGAGAAGTTATGACCAACCTACCCAGCATATTAAAAAGAAGAGACTTTATTTTGCTGGCAAAGGTCTGTCTAGTCCAAGCTATAGTTTTTCCAGTAGTCATGTACAGATGTAAGAATTGGACTATAAAGAAAGTAGAGCACCAAAAAATTAATGCTTTTGAACTGTGGTGTTGAGAATACTCTTGAGAGTCCCTTGGGCTGCAAAGAGATATATCCAATCCATACCTAATGAAATCAATCCTGAATATTCACTGGAAGGACTGATGGCTGAAACACCAATACTTTGGCCACCTGATGTGAAGAACTGACTCATTTGAAAAGACCCTGATGCTGGGAAAGATTGTAGGTGGGAGGGGAAGAGGACGACAGAGTATGAGATGGTTGGATGGTATCACCGACTTGATGGACATGAGTTTGAGTAAACTCTGGGAGTTGGTGATGGACAGGGAGACCTGGTGTGCTGTAGTCCAGTGGGTTGCAAAGAGTTGGACAGGACTGAGCAACTGAACTGAGCTACAATCAGTTAGGCTCTAATAAAATACTACAGATTTGACTCTATTTAAATAGTTTCACCTGAGGATAGATTTAAGGAGCACAGAATGCCTTGGTATATTTCAAGATGTCTCCCTTCCCTCACCCCTGCAGGAAACATGAGGGAATTTTTATCTGATAATTATTCTGAGAAACTGGTAGCACTCTGGAGGTAAAACTTACAAACTCATGTGGGCTCCAGCAACCATTACTGGGTCCCTGTGGAACTGCTAATCTCTCAGAATTGTCTGTCCTGAACCTCCAGTAACCTCCTGTCCTCTGTCTCAGTAATTTTTGATTCTCTGTGTTTGCCTGTCTGTCCTTCCAATTTGGGAGATAATGATATGCCTTATGGTTTCACTTCCCTTCTTGATCTCTCAGGTACATTTTTCAGTTTGCTTAGATTTTTGGTTATTACTAAGATGTATTGGCAACTTTTATCAGAAATCAGAAGTCAAAAGTTGCTGAGGAGGATTTTTTAAAATCTTTTTTTGCTGCAGTAAAATTTTTGTCATTTATTTTTAATACCTTTTTTTCCCCTTTAGTGCTTTATTAGATCTGACTAGTATATGACCATAAATTCTTAAATTTGCTATAGAGAAGTCTATCAAATTTTTATATCTGTGTACTATTGACAAACTCTCTAAGACATGAAGATATTGCTCTATGTCACCTTCTATGATTTTTTCTGCTTTTAATATCGTGATTTACAATTCAACTTGAATCTATTTTTAAGTATGGGGTGGGACTCAAGTTTGGATAATATAATAAATATATTATTTGTTGATATCAGTTAAATTATCACCATTAATTAAAAAATGATTCATTTGTCACTTGTTCTATCATACTATAATTAAATATAAATATGCTGCTGCTACTGCTGCTAAGTTGCTTCACTTGTGTCCGACTCTGTGAGACCTCAGAGATGGCCGCCTACCAGGCTCCTCTGTCCCTGGGATTCTTCAGGCAAAAACACTGGAGTGGGTTGCCATTTCCCTCTGCAATGCATGAGAGTGAAAAGTGAAAGTGAAGTCCCTCAGTCATGTCCAACTCTTCGCAACCCCACGGACTGCAGCCCACCAGGCTCCTGGGTCCATGGGATTTTCCAGGCAAGAGTACTGGATTGGGATGCCATTGCCTTCTCCATAAATATAAATATATATGAGGATATATTGCTGGATTTTTTTTGTTTGATTTAATTGCTCATTGAGCCAATATCAAACTGTCTCAATCGTTGTATCTTTATAATATATTCTGAGATACTGTATAGAATACACTTTCTCTTCAAGGTTTTTGTCTGCTGCTGCTGCTAAGTCACTTCAGTCGTGTCCGACTCTGTGCGACCCCATAGACGGCAGCCCACAAGGCTCCCCCATCCCTGGGATTCTCCAGGCAAGAACACTGGAGTGGGTTGCCATTTCCTTCTCCAATGCAGGAAAGTGAAAAGTGAAAGTGAAGTCGCTCAGTCATGTCTGACTCGTAGCGACCCCATGGACTGCAGCCTACCAGGCTCCTCTGCCCATGGGGTTTTCCAGGCAAGAGTGCTGGAGTGGGTTGCCATTGCCTTCTCCAAGGTTTTTGTCTACTCTAGTTCTTTTATGTTTTCACATAAATGTTACAATCAACTTGATAAACAGTTTTCTTGAGAGTTTATGAGATCTTTATAAATAAATTTGACAAAAAAATCATTTTTATAGTGTTTTCATTAATGAATATGTGATACTTCCATTTATTTAGTCTGAATTATCTTGTGTTTTAGAACTTCTGAAGTAGTGGTATTACTGGAACAAGACTATAGTTTTAATCCCTTGTCATTTTCTTTTTCTGTTTTACTATCAAAGCTGTACTAGCTTGGTTAAGTTATATTCTTTTTGATTATTCTCTGCCAGTTAATCTTTAACTTATGTAATTTTTCCTAGAATATTTGGAAAGATTCAAAGGAAAAAACATCTGGGCATGGAGTTCAATTGTAGGGAGGAGTTTAAATATAAATTCAATTTTATTTAGTAGTTTTTAAAAATATTCATGTTTTCTATTTATTTTTATGAGTTTCAATTGTTATGGATTAACTTTTTTCATTTCTTTTAAATTTTCAAGCATGCCAATAGCTTTTTTGAAATTTCTAGTGTATGTAGTAATGCTCTCATTTTCACATATTAATATTATTTACTTGTGCTTTTGTTATTGATCTTTCTTCAAGAGACTGTGAAACTTAATCATCTCAAAAGTAAATTTTTGTCATGATCACATTATTTTTTCTTTTTAATTAGTTTATGCACTAATTTGTATTATTTTTTCTACTTTTATTCAATTTAATAGTCTTTTATCCTTGAGATGGGATAGATATTTAATTAATTTATATTGCCTACAATATTCCTGTATGCATGCATTTAATGTAATTTAATTTAATGCAAATTTTATTTATTTCAGTTTAACAATTTTGTTGACTCTCTTGTATATCTGTTTCAATTGATGCTCATTTTTCTTATTTTCAAATCACACTTTTGCCTTTGTGTGTACATATGTATACATATATATGGTTGGGCTTCCTTTGTTGCTCAGCTGGTAAAGAATCCACCTGTAATGTGGGGACCTGGGTTTGATCCATGGGTTAGAAAGATTCCCCCCTGGAGAAGAGATAGGCCACTCACTCCATTATTCTGGCCTGGATAATTCCATGGACTGTATAGTCCATGTGGTAGCAAACAGTCAGACATGACTGAGCGACTTTCACTCATATATGATTATATCTTAGCACTGTGCATTATTTTTGCCTGCCATACATTTTATTTTAATGATTGCATCAATATTTGGAATCTGTGCTTTGCTTCTGGCAGATAGAGATGCTAATATTATTTAATTCATTCAGAAATTTAATAAAATAATAATACAAAGCTAGACTTTAGTCCCTATATTTATTTATTTATATATTATTTTTTTTTTTTCCTTTTGTTTACCTTACCTTCACAGTGTATTGCTATGGAAACTGAATTCAAATCATAGGATCTGCTATCAGATTTTTATCTTAGGAACATGATTCTTTCAATATTTTCTAAATAGACATTTTAGCACTCTTGCTGCTTTACTCAGAATTGTTAGATACTGCTAATGCACACCTTAATATTGGTCTAACTTCCTTAGGTTTTATTCTTCTCACAGCCCCATAAACCCTCATATTTTTGCTGTTGGCTCACTGAAATTTATAGGACAATATTTCTGTATTTATAAAGCTTTTCTACTCATTCTCAGTAGAAGAGTTAGTCTGGACCAACAAATTCACCATTATCAAGTATATTTTTCATCATGTTCAGTTTCTCTTTATTTCTTTATTTACATATGTCATTATTCCCATAAATGAAACATTGCCTTTATTATTATTATTATCCAAGCCTACATTTGACAAACTATATCAGTTGTGTTTTATTCAGAAAATATATTTGTATTATTTTTGATACTAAAGAATATTTTGTGGTGTATTGAGTTATACTTTTCCAGTTATTTTCCTTAAAACTTACCTTCTGAGTTCAATAATTATTACTGAGATGATGTCTATCTAACCACTGTTTTCTTCATGAAACTATCTCATCAATTTTAGAACAGTTTTGATATAGCTTCTTCCACTTTCTCTCCTCTCCTCTTGGAGCTTGAATTGCATGTATATTATACCTTTTTTTTTGGTTTCTTTAAACTTTTTATATTATACACTTATATATTTTCTTCATATGTTGCTCTGTGATTGATCTTGATCTTTCACTGTGACCTATCTCCCACTATTTGTTATTCAGTCACTAAGTTATATCTGACTCTTTGTGACCCCATGAACTGCAGTACACCTGGCTTCCTTATCCTTCACTACCTTCTGGAGTTTGCTCAAAATCATCTCCATTGAGTTGATGATGTCATCCAATTATCTCTTCCTCTGTCACCCACTTCTCCTCCTGAATCGGGGGTCCTGCATCTTTCCCAGCATCAAGGTCATTTCCAGTCCATTGGCTCTTCGCATCAGGTGGTCAAAGTGTTGGAGTTTCAGTTTCAGCATCAGTCCTTCCAATAATATTCAGGGGTGATTTTCTTTTGGATTGACTTGTTGGATCTCCTTGCAGTCCAAGGGACTCTCAAGAGTCTTGTCCAGTACCACAGTTCAAAAGCATCAGCTCTTTGGCAATCAGCCCTCTATATGATTCAACTCTCATATCCATACATGACTACTGGAAAAATCATAGCTTTGACTATATGAGCCTTTGTTGGCAAAGTGATGTCTCTGTTTTTAATATGCTCTCTAGTTTATCTTCCACTATTAATTCTCTTTACAACTCAAACATGTAATTAGAAGCACTTATTGATTTCTTATTTTGAGTTATGCATTATTTCATTCAAAATTACCCTATTTTTATAGATTACAGTCTGGGTTCATTATTTTACCATTTTTAATATTTTCTCTAAAACAACTTTTGTTTTAAACTGGAAAACCTCCAGATGATAGTAATAGTTGTAAATGTCAGATTTATAATGTCAACCTCTGTTCCTCTGTTGTCTTGGCTTGGTAATCTTCAGTAGAAGGATGATCAAATTTACATATAATTGTTTGTTAACATCTAAAATTTAATTCTTCCTTGATTGATTTTAATGCAAAATTTTATTTATTGAATCTCAACCATTTGATGATTTCTTTTTTAATTCAAAAACAATTTTCAGCTTTTTTAAATGTAGTAATAGAAGCAGATGATAGAAATTCAGAAATAGAATTCATGATATCTTTTCTCAACAATTTTAAAGTTAATTGTCATAGAAAGAAATTACACAAGATGTTACCATACATTTTGATGAGCACTATGCAAATAAAGACACTAAGGACTAAGAAAGAATTACAAAAGTATTCTAAGTCAGCCAGCAGCTGCTAGGGAATACTCTTCTAAGGAGTTAATTAGAATTGATAGTTGAATAACTAGGATCTAGTCATGTGAGGAAAAGTGAGTGACAGTACATGTATGGTAATTCATCAGAAAGAGGAAAGGGTTAGATACCAAGTTAAATCAAATGACAACTTTTTTGTGAGATGGACTGAAGAAACAGATGACACAAGTCAAGGGAACATTATGACATATGAAGTGATTTAGATACTTATCATGAATATAATATAGAATCATCAAGAATTTTTGAGAGAGAAATATCAAAGTTTCACCTTGATTTTAAAGTATGAACTTCAAAAGACTAATTGGTATGTATAAAATTATTAGATTAGTTGTAGTACCTCAGATTATAACCACTGACACTGCATAATATTTAGGAGATGAATTACAGACTAATTTGCATCAGGTTTGACAAAAAAATGTAGAAAAGATAGTGAGAATGATTTCTTAAGGGTTGAATAGAATACCGTGTGCCTCAAAGAAATGGGAAATTTGGTGAAAAAAAAAATAGATTTGGAAAGCATGGGAAAGAAATTAACTTGAATTTGATTTCAAATGAATTATTGAGTTCAGTCAGCCCTCAACATATGAATGAATTCTTTCCTGAGAGTGCATTTGTAAGTCCAATTGCTAATAATTCCAGCAAATTTAGCTTAGGTACCCAGCTAAGACAATTACCTATATATTAATAGTACTGTATTATAATAGGCTTAGAAGACTTCTCACACAAATATTACATAAAAACAAAAAAATGAAGATTTTTAATCTTATGGTACACTTAGCATAGTGTCCTCAAGGTCCATCCATGTTTTTGCAAGTGTTAGGATTTTCTTCTTTTTATAACAATATTATTAGACTGAGTGTGTATGTATATATATATATATACAATATTATTACTATACATATCTGCCCTTCATGGATCATAGTCTTGTTCTGACAAAGGGGCTTTCCTAACTCAATAGAGCTATGAGTCATTCTGTGCAGGGCCACTCAAGAAAGATGGGTCATAGTGAAGAGTTCTGACAAAATATGATCCACTGGAGAAGGAAATGGCAACACACTCCAGCGTCCTTGCCTGGAGAAGCCCATGGACAGTAGGGAAAGGCAAAAAGATAGAAAGCTGAGCCTAAACATGACCTCCTCCCAGCTTGGAAGGTGTCCAGCATATTACTGGGGAAGAACAGAGAACAATTACTGATAACTCCAATAAGAAAGATGTGGCTAGGCCAGAGCAGGAATGACTTTCAGTTGTGGATGTGCCCGTTGTAGAAAGTAAAGTGTGATACTGTAAAGAACAACATTGCAAAGGAACCTGAAATGTTAGGTACATTCAATCAAAGTAATTTCAACATGGTCTAGGAGATGACAAGAGTAAAGATCAATATCTTAGGAACTAAAATGGATGAGAATGGGAAATTTTAATTCATATGATCATTTAATATTGTGGGCAAGAATCCATTAGAAGAAATGAAGGAGTCCTTATTGTCAACAAAAGAGACCAAAATGCAGTCCTTGGGTGCAGTCTCAAAAAAGAAAGAATAATTTTAGCTCGTTTCCAAAGCAAATCATTCAACATCACAGTAATTTGTTTATGCCCCAACCACCGATGTGGAAGAAGGTGAAGTTGACCAGCTCTATAAAGACCTATAAAACTTTCTAGAACACCAAAACAAACAAACAAAAATATGTCCTTTACATCATAGGGGATTGGAATGCAAAAGAAGTCAAGATATACCCAGAATAACAGACAAGTTTAGCCTTGGAGTACAAAATAAATCAGGGCAAAGGCTAGCGGAGTTTATTAATAAAATCTGCTGGACATAGCAAACACTCTTTTCCAACAGCTGAAGACAGGGACATCTACACACAAACATCACCAGCTTGTCACTACTGAAATCAGATTGATTATGTTCTTTGCAGCCAAACATGAAGAGGCACTATACAGTCAGTAAAACAAGACACAGAGGTGACTGTGGCTCAGATTATGAGCTCCTTACTGAAAAACTCAGACTTAAATTAAAGAAAGAAGGGAAACAACCAGGCCATTCAGGTATGACCTAAATAAAATCCCTTATGATTGTACAATGGAGATTCAAGGGATTAGATATGGTAAACAAAGTGCTTGAAGAACTATGGAAAGAGAGTCATTACATTGTATAGGAGGGAGTGACCAAAACTATCCCCCAAAAAAGAGATGCAAGAAGACAAAATGGCTATTTGAGGAGGGTTTACAAATAGCTGAGGAAAAAAAAGAATTGAAAAGCAAAGGAAAACGGGAAAGATATATACTACTGAAGGCAGAATACCAGAAAATAAGGAAGAAAGATAAAAAAAGCATTCTTAAATGAGCACTGCAAAGTAAGAGGAAGACAATAGAATGGGAAAGACTGGAAATCTCTTCAAGAAAATTGGAGAGATCAAGGGGACATTTCATTTAAGGATGAGCACAATAATGGACAGAAATAGTAAAGAGCTAAGAGAAGCAAAAGAGATTAAGAATATACAGAAAACTATACAAGAAGGGTCTTAATGACCTGGATAACCACGAAGGGGTTATCTAAAAATTCTAGAGTAGACCTAAAAATTCTAGAGTGTGAAGTCTTTTGGGCCTTAGTAAACATTACTATGAATAAAATTAGTGAAGGTGACAGCATTACAACTGACTATTTAATGAGGACCCTGTATGCAAGACAGCAAAAGAGATACAGATGTGTAGAGCGGACTTATGGACTCTGAGGGAGAAGGAGAGGGAGAGGGGGAGGGAGGGATGATTTGGGAGAATAGCATTGAAATATGTATACTATCATGTAAGAAATGAATTGCCAGTCTATGTTCAATGCAGGATACAGGATGCTTGGGGCTGGTGTATGGGGATGATCTGGAGGGAAGATGTGGGGTGGGAGGTGGGAGTTGGGAGGGGGGTTCATGTGTGGGAGTTCGTGTAAAAAAATAAATAAATACAAAAAAAAAAAAAGACATANGGGAGAGGGGGAGGGAGGGATGATTTGGGAGAATAGCATTGAAATATGTATACTATCATGTAAGAAATGAATTGCCAGTCTATGTTCAATGCAGGATACAGGATGCTTGGGGCTGGTGTATGGGGATGATCTGGAGGGAAGATGTGGGGTGGGAGGTGGGAGTTGGGAGGGGGGTTCATGTGTGGGAGTTCGTGTAAAAAAATAAATAAATACAAAAAAAAAAAAAAGAAAATGAACACACCAAAAAAAAAAAAATAATAAAAAAAAAATAAAATCCTAAAATATGATGCTATTAAAGTGCTGCACTCAATATGTCAGCTAATTTGGAAAACTAAGTAGTAACCACAGGACTGGATAAGGTCAGGTTTCATTCCAATCTTAGATAAAGGTGATACCAAAGAATGTTTAAACTAACACACAATTGCACTCATTTCACATACTAGCAAGATTATGCTCAAAATCCTTCAAGTTAGGCTTCAGCAGTATGTGAACTTCCAGATGTACAAGGTGGGTTTAGAAAAGGCAGAGGAATCAGAGATCAAATTGCCAAAATTAATTGGATCATTGAGAAAACAAGGGAGTTCAAAGGAAAAAAAAAATCTACTTCTGCTTCAGTGATCATGGTAAAGCTTTTAACTACGTGGATCACCACAAATGGTAGAAAATTCTTGAAAGGGTTGGGAGTGTCAGACCACATTACTTGCCTTCTGAGAAGCCTGAATGCCCATCAAGAAGCAACAATTAGAACCACATGTGGAAAAAATATGATTGGTTCAAAAATGAGAAGGGAGTATGACAAGGCTGTATATTGCCACCCTGTTTATTTAGCTTAAATGAAGAGTATACCATGCAAAATGCCAGGCTGAATGAATCACAAGCTAGAATCCAGATTTCTGGAAGAAATATTGGTAAACTCAGATATGCAGATGATAGCACTCTAATGGGAGAAAGTGAAGAGAAAATAAAGAGCCTATGGAAGGTGAAAGAGGAGAGTGAAAAAGCTGACTTGAAACTCAACATTAAGTGTATATATATATATATATATATATATATATATGATTATAGCATCTGGTCTCATCACTTCATGGCAAATAGAAAGTGGTAAACTGAAAGCAGTGACAGCTTTTATTTTCTTGGGCTCCAAAACCATTAGTGATTGATTTTTCAATCATTGATTCAATGAATCAATCATTGAATGAATCAATGATTCATTGACTGCAGCTATGAAATTAAAAGACACTTGCTACTTGAAAGGAAAGCTATAACAAACCTAGACAGCCTATTAAAGAACAGAGACATCACCATGCCTACAAAGTTTCATATAGTCAAAGCTATGTTTTTTTCCAGTTGTCATGTGTACAGATGGGATAGTTGGACTATAAAGAAGCCTGGCTGCTGAAAAATTGATACTTTTAATTTGTGGTGCTGGAAGATACTCTTGAGAGTCCCTTGGATCACAAGGAGATTAATCCAGTCAACCCCTAAGTAAATCTCCACTGATTATTCATTGGATGGACTGTTGGTTAAGCTCCAATACTTTGGCCCCATTATGGGACGAGCTGATTTCATTGTAAAAGACCTTGATGCTGGGAAAGACTGATGGCAGAAGGAGAAGGGGGTGACAGATGATGAGATGATTGCATGGCATCACTGATTCAATTGGCATGAATTTGAATAAACTCCAGGAGATAGTGGAAGACAGAGGAGCCTAGCATACTTCAATCTGTGGAGTCACTAGGAGTTGAACGTGACTTAGCAACTGAACAAAAACAGGACTTTGAAAAGTAAATTAAAGTAAAAATAAACATTAAAGTTAAAAAAAAAAAGTACAGTAGTACAGTACAACAGCTGACATTCAAGAGCTGGCAAGAACAGTTACTGACCGGAGGAGAAAAGGGAAGTAGAAAATGGAAGAGCTGAAGGATCATCAGCAATTAGAGATGGAGTGCAAGCTGCAATTTCACTCATGCCTGATGCTAATGACACAGGTTTTTGTTCCTTCCTGGGTTCAATTCTATCTACCCCCTTGAAAAAATTATCCAGTGATGTCTAGGTAGTAGCTCGTTTTATCTTTAAGTGACACCTTAGCACTGGATTGAGTTATGAACCATTGTCTCAACCTTCATATAGCAGTCTATGTTAGGATCCTGGGCGTCAAAAACTAACAGTGCTTCCTCAAATAAAATCTCCTTGCCCTCTCCTGCATCATAAGTCTCTTTAGTGCTTCATTTATTTCCTCTTCCCCTTGTCTCTTCATTCTTTCTCTGGGCCTCCAATTCCATCAGGTCTTCATTGTAAGCTCCTGTGTCACACAGCAGGGAGTTCAATGAAGTTGTCCTCTTGCAGATCTATCTCCAGCTTGTCCACAAAAGCACAACCACTTGTAAAGAAATCTCACTTGTGACAATATATGCCAGAAATAGAATTAACCTAAGTGATTGGACATGTGAACTCACATTTGCATCTTCAAAAGTTCACAGCTTGAAGTTTGCTAAAATCACCTGGTGGTTTTAAATGAGTAATAATATAAAATTACAAGAAACTCTCATAATTTAGAAAAATAATTAGCCCAATTCCAGAACAGCCTAGTTTATGTTTGTCACTTAGCTATACAAATAAATGTCTGTGTAGATAGACATCAGGCTTTATTTTTCTTTGCTTTTATCCTTTATTCATTATATCAACACTCTCTTTTTCTATTTTCTGTATGTAATCAGAATTAAGGGAGTAAAAGATAAAATATGTCATGGAATCCTTATTATGCTAACTGACCTTCCTGAACAATGGAGACATAAGGATTGAGTGAGCTTCATGGAAAATTCTATATTACCAAACCAAATGATTGCACTGAGTGTGTATTTTGTTTTGGAAGTCTTTTGTTGCCTAAAATGTTGCATTTATTCAGCTATAACATACATATTAAAGTGTAATGGTAGAGATCTTGCAATTTTGATTTGATATTACATATTTCCTTCATTCTCCATGTTATTTTTAAAATTTAATTCTACATGTAGTGTTCCATTAATGTCTTGTGCTCAGATGGTACCTTGAGAGATAATGGTATTTTGCGATTATGTCATTCAGAGGCATAATTTTATTTTATATTCTCAAGTCCATTTTATAAATAGCTTAATGTTTCAATGATATTGCTCTTATCAATGATAATGTCTTATCTATCCTTTAAATAGTAAGTGAGAAATGAATACTGAACTAAAGACACTAATATGAACATGACTGTTGAGACAAAAAGAAAACAAGAATGGTGATAAATGTAAAAGAGGGGATTCAAAACTTCTGTGAAACAAATAATGCTCAATTTATATCAGCTGTTGAGAAAAAATCACTTACTAGTAACCTGTCATTAACCATGAAACTGCATATCATAGGAATGTAAACAGTCAATCTCTAAATCTGATAAATGTGTTTTAATTCATTGAAGCATTTTTCTCCATATTTTTATTTCAAGTCTTTATGGTTATCTGAAGGGCTTTTTGTAACTAATGCCAATAAATCCCCTTGAGGACCTATGGAGAAATTTGAATGTGTTGTTATGATGTTTGTATTATTCTAGTGTTCTAGTGTGTATGTTTAATGTTTTGTAGATCACACATTTCTAAAAAAATAAAAACTGAATTGATCCACTTGCTAAGTTGCTTCAGTCATATCCAACTCTTGTGACCCTAAGGACTCCTATATCTATGGGATTCTCCTGCCAGGCTTCTGTATCTATGAGATGCTTCAAGCAAGAAATACTGGAGGGGGTTGCCATGCCCTCCTCCAGGGGATCTTCCCGACCCAGGGATCAAACCTAAACCTACGTCTCTTGTGTCTTCTGTGTTGGTAGTTGGGTTCTTTACCACTAGTGCCACCTGAGAAACCCTGAAATTATGCACAGCCTGGGTTAATGCTTATAGCTGACCTACTGGCCAGAATCTGTCTGTATGCATGATGGCATGATTTTGATCGTTATAGCTTATAAGGAATATCTAAACATTAAAATTGCAGTAACAATTTTTTCGTGAAGAAGAGATTTTAAGATCATATTAAATGCTGAGGATTAAAGGCATGTCAACACTATTCTTTGCTGAATCAATTCACCACAATGTGATAACTTCAATTACAGAAGTGGTAATGGAGTTCATGATATTACAGGAGCTCAAAGCATGGGATATGACATGGCTTAGGATGTCAGCAAATGTGGGCATAAAACACTGACTTGAGAACTGCTGTGTAAAATGAACCACTTATTTCAAGAGGGAGAATAAAAAGTATTAGAACAATTAATAAATGTAAAAAAAGACCCTGAGATTTTATTTATTGTGGACAGCATGAATTTGCCAAAACTAAAACTATCTTAGTTTATACCAGACCATAATGAAGATAATAATTTCATGCTTTTACACAACGGTCCTTTCTTTTGGAATTTTATCATCAGCCCTTGGGCATTAATATTTATTGGCAAATAACAAGAAAACATACAGTTACTAAAAGTTCTTGAAAATATGTCATATGAGAAATTAAGAAACACACTGTGTTGAGGTGATAAAATGGAAGATCTTGAGACTATACAATATACATTTTAAATATGATAATGGTTACTTTATTGACATAGGAAAAAACAGCTTTTAATAACTTATCCACAGCTGACTGGTCACTATCATTATGAAAATACTGCTTTTGGCTTAATGACAATTTTTCAGTACAATTTACATAGTGTGAAATACACACATCTTAAGTGTACAATTTGAGTTTTACACTCATGTACCAAACCCATTTATCAATGTATAGAACATTTTCTGTATGCCAGAAGATTACATCATGACCACTGTTAAACTACTGTTCTACTTAGATGAGATGGTATTATTTTTTTTAAATTACATTTTATATTGAGCCATACCACATGTACTATTTTGTGTTAAGAACTTTTTGCACACAAGAGTATTCATTTTTGTTTCTGTGCAGAGTAATATTACATGAATCTATAATTTTTGTTTATCATTTTGTCCTGGTTCCCTATTTCTGTGACTTTCACAAAACTATAAATACTATTTCTAACAGTGCTGAGGGCTGACCGTGTTTGGTTGGGCAGTGATCACTCAGGGTTTCTCCTGCAATCACAGGTTGCAGCTGGGGCTAGACTGCCCAGATGGCTCAGTCCCATGAATGGCAGCTGATGCTGGATATTGGCTGGATTATTAGCTGGGAGTGTCAACCAGCATCAACAGATGGTTTTTTTCATGTAGTTAATTTAGGCTTCTTATATCACCATGACTGGGTTCTATAAGAGTGTGTATCAAGAGATAATGTTCCAAAATGCCGAAGAATAAGCTGCAAGTCTTATGAACCAGCGTCAGAAACCACAGTTTCACAACTGATGTATTCCAACAGTCAATGAGAAATTACAAGAGCAACACAAATTCAAGAGAGGGGCCAAGGTAAGGAAGTGACCAATAGGAGGTTTGGTTAGTTGGGCACTTCTTTTGGAGGAAAAACTACCACATCACTCCACTAATGAAAATGTAGGTGATTTTCACTCCAAGCCTATTATTACTAAAGCTTCTAGGAAGATTATTATGCAAGTATTCTGAGGAACATATATATTATTTGTCTTAGATACCTCCCTAGAAGTGGATGGCATAGAGTTGACATAGTTATACTTAGAAGAAATGTCAAGCCAGCTTGATGAACAAAGAGGTGGGCAAGAGGAGAAAACAAGGCAGTTGAGAGGAGGAAACCCAAGAATGCAGTTCAATGTGGTTGTGACATTGAGGGACTGAGGGTGTGCCAAGAGAGAATTCTGGAAAAAAGCTATTTATTATATTAAGATTTTTGAAATCTCATAAAGACAATGAGGGACATTGAAAGGTTTTAAGCAGAGAAATGACACAGTTTTGAATTTTTGAAAAATCAACTCTGGTCAAATTGCGGAAAATGGTATGAACTTATAAAAAAAAGAAGATATTTTAGATCCCTGCAGCAAAGTGGTGGTGTTCATAGAGATAGAATGATGTGGATGATTTGAGATATATTTTGGAAACCACATTGATAGGACTTATTTTTAGATTGGGAGCAATGAGTGAGCCAAAGTCAAGTCTGTGACTAAGTCAATGGGGGATTAGTGATGTGTCTCTCTTAGGAACACCACAGAGGACCTAACATGGGAGTAAATAAAACAATTTAATATTAAAACTGCTGCATTTCAGTTAGTGGTATGAGTAGACACTTCTTGCAGGGAGTTAGATCCATGAATTTTGAGCTCATGTGAAAAATTTGAGTTGGAAATGTATATTTGGGAATTAGCAACCTCAGGCTGTGTTCAGATGGAGCATGTGGTATGAGAAGCTTGTAGTACTTTATAACTTATCCTTAGAATTATGTTTCCTGGAATTGAAACCTGGAGCATTTCATTCTAGATGAATATTCTAGGGCAAGTAATGTAACATTGTTTTGTCTCACTCATATGTAAATTTCTATCTTTGACAGTTATGGTAGATAGTTACACATAAAGGGCACTGGAAATTTTCAAGTTCAAAGCAAGTGTTCTGTAAACATTGGTTCTTACTATTCTATTAGCAGTACTACTACAGATAAAATTGCAAAAGGAAAATAGTTGGTTATATAATGTCATTTACAGAAAAAGCATAGGAAAAGACCCAAAGGAGACTGAGTAAAAGCAAGAGAGGAATCCAGGGAGCAGAAAGAAGGAAAGAAATAATAAAGACAGATTATGTAAGAAAGAAAATAGAAAGGGTTATTTAAGACTAAAGAAATCAAATGAGAAAAACCTGTAGTCATAAATGAGCTTATAAAATGAAAAATATTTATACCTAATACGCATCACTAGAGGGATGAATGTCTTTCTTAAATTTGGAAATTAAAAAAAAAGAAAAAGTATGTATGTAGGTTAACGTCAAGAGAATATATGGTGAAGCATAACATTTTCTCTATGTTGCATGTTTTTTTCCAAGCAAATTTAAAATTGGTTTTGAGTGACTGGATTATACCTACACAAGGCAGTGTATTTTACAATAGCTGGTAGTGGAGATGATTTCTTCCAAATGAGGGACTTCTATATTTCACCTTTAAATCAATCGATCACCTTATGAATGGGAATCAAATCCACTTAAATGTATCAGCATGAACATATGCTTCCTATTTTAGGTGTATAAAGAGACTATTGTTATTCTTTTGAGAAAAATCCTGCTGTGAAGTTTTCTGTATATATTTTAGAAGCATACAGGGCATGATGCCAGCACTGTTGTATTTCAAAGCCTGATTTCCTTTGTAAATGCTGTAACTGGCCATGTTAATGGGTTTGGGGTGGATATGGATGTTGAGGGTGTTGCACAGATAATAACAGGACTCTGATGAATTAAGTCCATTTGTTCCTGTGAGGTGATGAAAATAGAATAGAATCATAATGAAATTTCAAACCTGCAGCTGTATTTCACCTAAAACATTCTGCTCATAGAATCCTTCTCTTCCTCAGGCTTCTAACTAGCAGAGAGGAATGTAGAAGATAAGCTTCTCTGAGACAGAAAATCTATTTTTCACTGAATAAAGTGATCTATATGTATAGACATATTCAAAAAATAAACATTTTGCTTTTAAGATAGTTAAGCACCTTAGCAAAAAATTTTTTTAACAGGATGCTACACAGATTTTAGCATGTGTAATGATGCTTTTAATATGGAGAGTATTATGTGGAGTAGTATCTGACTTCTTTTCCAGACAAAATACCAAAATGTTACTGGCTAATTCTTATGTGCTCTTTCATAATAAAAATGATTAAACAGTTCTTTCATCTCCTGATAATTTAATATTTATAATACAATGTATGAGGACTAGGTGAGGGATTTAGCTTAAAGTTACCCAAAGAATAAAATGCTATGGATTGAAATATTCAAAATAGGTATTGATCACAGCCTAAATAGAAACTCCATTATGAAATGTCAAAATCTCCTCCCACCATAAGAACACAGATAAACTGGCTGGTTCTATGATTACTCCAGGTCCTTTACTCCCTTTGCTGAAGGGATTTGTCCCTTCTTATTTATTGAACATTCTCACATGACCCAGACTCCTTACCCTATTGTCAAGTTTTTCCATATGACATTTCCTAGCCAATAAAAAGGAGAAGAAGTAACTTATTTCAGTTCCTTGGGTTGGGAGGATCCCCTAGAGAAGGGAAAGGCTACCCACTCTAGTACTCTGGCCTGTAGAATTCCATGGACTGTATAGTCTATGGGGTCGCAAAATGTCTGACATGACTGATTGACTTTCACTTTCATTTTTGGAGAAGACTCTTAAGCCATGTATGTTTCTCCCAATTCTCTTCAATGTACTCTCTACTCCATGAACTTCATGACCAAGTGGCTGCTCCTTCAGTCTGGCACCTCCTGGATCCAGACATGAAAACATCACACACAGCAAGAGCAGAGCCCCAGCTGGTACACCAACAAGGAACAGAACTTTACTGTCATGAGGCACTGAGACTTCTCTCTACTGCAGAGCTGACTGATACTTGTTAAATATGCTCTTGTATGTTCTGAAAGTCAATCAATAAGGAATTTAAGATGAGTAGCAAGTATTCCACCATAAGCTTCTCTAGGGTAGTGACTGAATTTAACTTATATTGAATTCTCAAGGTCTATTATGAAGCATAACACATATTCAGTTATCAATAATTATCCACTGACTGACGGATTGATGAATGAATGAGTAAATGAATGATTATTGAATAAATGACCCATCCAGAAATAGGTACATTATGTCAGGTACTGGAGATTCACTAAAAAAATGAATACTCCCAATGGATCATATGAGTCTCAAGGAAAATTTTGTGAGACTATATACTAGAAAAAATACAAGAATGAAATAAAGAGATCATAAATCTAACTCATGAGTATAATGAGAGACTATTAGAAAGGATAGAAAGAAGAATTTCCAAACCTAGCACCTTCTTGCAATTTCCCTCTGCTACAGGAATGGTATATCCCCTCATGAGGCTGCTTCAGGTTTTCTTAAACAATTAGGCCTTTAGCTTTGAAACTGTACAACACCCAATTAAACTTGAAAGCTTTAAAATACCTGTTTCTTAGCATCAGAAGAACATCATCCTGATTTCCTTTTTCATTTCCCTAAATTGTCTGTTATTATTTGTGAACTATAATAGTAAAAGTAATAGGCATGAAAATAGCCCATAAATTACATATAATAAATGAAAAATGATTTCTGATTGCTGCATTAAAAATATATGTTGATTCTTTGTATACACTGTAACTTTAGTATAAATTATATAATCTTAACAAAATCCTATATTTTACATCAAGATATTTTCACTTTTTTTTTTACCTCAATCAAATGTGTTGAAAACCATATCATTACCCATGTTTTCTGCATTAAATGAATATAGGAATGCTCACTCAGCTGAATGGCTAGAGCTATGCAAAACATTGTCTTGTATCCCAGGAAAATGTCTGCATTTTTGAGCTGCATTATCTGCTTCAGTAAATGCTGACATTCTGCTTGGTTTTTCACTCTAAGTTGTCAGCTGCAGGGAAACCCAGATTAAACTATCCAAACTACAAAGCAGGGAAAATAATTAAAGCTGTCTGACACAAGACTTACCATGTAGTCTTTAATTTGTGAAATGGTAAATATTAGCCTCTTCCTTGATCTCTACCATCTAGAATTCCCAGTGGAGAAAGCAATTGGCTTCATTCGTAAAGCTTCTCTGAAGACAGGCAAGCTGTAAAAATACACTACTTCATCAGAATTCTTTAGAGATTTTCATGTGTACACACTTCATTGATTATCAGTTTTTTGATGAGGCTTGCTGGAGTTTAGAAGGCTCCCTAGAAAAAGATTCTTGTTCTCTGGGAAATGAAATCATGGTCTGTTAGCTCGGAAACAACAAAATAGTGAAGAAGTAAAGATTGTAATAGATTTTGCATGTGGTGTTTAGCAACAAGCTTTAGCATCAGCTAATGGACTGGTGAGGATTTCCTGAGAAATAATTCAGCCACAAATTTGAGTGTGAAAATCTTAATTATGTGTTTTTCACCTGTATTTAGATTATATGTAAGAGAAATTAATTTCATATATATTCACAAAATCATCAATATTAATAACTGTAATATTTTTATCATTTGCAAATAAAACATGGAAATGTGAACACAGAGTCACTTTAAATTGTTGATAACTACAGGGCACAGTAGTCTAACACTCACATATAAAAGCAAGGTCCAATAGAAATCATATATTCTGTAGGTAAGGAAAAAAAAAAAGATCAGTCATAAAGTAGTTTTTGGAGTAGGGCATAACCAACTCTGTAAATCACAACATAACTTTAATGTACCTTCACTGAGACACAGATACTTGCATCTCCTCAGTGTGATTATTGTGCACAGAATGTGCAGTAGCAAAGTTAAAGTAATATGAAATGCATGTTCTTTTCTTCTAGGCTTATCTACTCTAACTCTGCTACCAAACAAATGCTTTATGGAGCTCTCCTTTTCTTCCTTTAAAGGTGTAATCTATTGCATTACAATGCTATGATTAATATAAAATCTCTCTTTGCAAAAAAAAAAATACTATGATTATTTTGTAAAGCTTAGCAAAATTGAATTATATAGATATGTAAATGTTGCTGTTTATAAAAATTGATTACATCTATCTCTTATCCTGAACCATTAGTGAAATGATATAAATTGAGACTTTTGATAACATTAATTATTTCTATAGAAGATATAAAATAGAGAACAGAAGTACAATTCTTGGAAATTTAGGATGAAAACATACTCATAAGATGATTAGTTTAAAGAAGCCATAAAATAAAGTACTTATTTACAATATTTTTCATTATATCTTAAAATGGGAATGATAAACCTTAGTTTTAAAATAGAAGTAATGACCAAGAAAAATTTGAACATGGTAACATGGTTTTATCATAAAGAATAGAAGCATGTTACTTAAAGCTGTCTCTTTTTTACTTTTGATTCTATATATAGCTTGATTAATTTTTCAATTATAACATTATGGACTCATTTCATTTGTTACTCCACTTAGCCAGCATCTTTTAGAATATACTCAAGCTTTTATTTCCTCTTTATGTAAAGGTATTTCAAATTTGCTACTGCAGGTTACTTAATCTACATTGAAAATATATTTGTGTTCTAATGTTTCTGTTGTGACATTGGAATATATATGAAGAGCCAGATTTATATCTTTATTATATGTGTGTGCCACACATGAAGTAGTAATCAGTAAAGAAAAGTTAAATGTAAACAAAGGTAATGTATATCTTCACTTAGAAGTGCTTTTGTTGTAATAAATTATTTTCTGTATTATTGCATTTATCATATACATTTCTACTTACTCAAGGTTTTGATCTTAACACTTTGTTTTAGCTCTTAATGTGAAGTTATATATAGACCACAAATATGTAACAACAAAGTATTAATGGCTCTCACTATGTACATATTTTGATGGATCAGAGACTATTTTGATGTCCACAAGACCATTGATCTCTGAATTCACCTCATCCTTCTCTCCCCAATTCTGTGTCCACAAGACCACTCTCTAGATCTGAGTCTCTATTCCTGCCCTGCAAATAAGTTCATCAGGACCATTTTTCTAGGTTCTATATATATGCATAAATAATGTGATATTTATTTTCATCTTTTTGACTTACTTCACTCTGTGTGACAGGCGCTAGGTCCTTCCATATCACTAAAAATGACTCGACTTTTTTCCTTTATATGGCTGAGTAATATTTAATTGTATGTATGTGCCACTTTTTCATCCTTTCATCTGTTGATGGACATCGGGGTTGTTTCCATGCCCTGGATATTGTAAATAATGCTTCAGTGAACATTGAGGTACATGAGTCTTTTTGAATTATGATTTTCTCAAGGTATATGCCCAGTAGTGGGATTGCTGGATCATATAGTAGTTCTATGTTTTGTTTTTAAAGAACCTCCATAATGTTCT
This sequence comes from Oreotragus oreotragus, assembly GCA_006410675.1. Taxonomy (NCBI): domain Eukaryota; kingdom Metazoa; phylum Chordata; class Mammalia; order Artiodactyla; family Bovidae; genus Oreotragus; species Oreotragus oreotragus. Next base: position 223,821 of record SJYX01016879.1, read on the forward strand.
CTAAAGTTTGTGTCAATTTACATTTCCACCAACAGTACAAGAGAGTTCCCTTTCCACTACACCCTTTTCAGCATTTATTATTTGTAGACGTATTGATGATGGTCATTCTGAAAGGTGTGAGGTGTTACCTCATTTCAGTTTTGATTTGCTTTTTCCTAATAATTAGCCATGTTTAGAATTTTCAGTTCATTTCATTTCAGTCACTCAATTGTGTCCAGCTGTTTGCGACCCCATGGACTGTAGCATGCCAGGCTTCCTCATCCATTGTCAGCTCTCAGAGCTTACTTAACATCTTTTCATGTGTCTATTTGTTGCTGTTGATATTCAGTCATGAAGTCATGTCCCACTCTGCAATCCCATGAAATGCAGCATGCCAGGCTTCCCTGTCCATCACCAACTCCTGTAGCTTGCTCAAACTCATGTCCAACCAGCTGGTGATGCCATCCAACCATCTCATCCTCTGTCATCCCCTTCTCCTCCTGCCTTCAATTTTTCTCAGAATCAGAGTCTTTTCAAATGAATTAGCTGTTCACATCAGGCGGCCAAAGTATTGGAGCTTCAGCTTCAGCATCAGTCCTTCCAGTGAATATTCCAGACTGATTTCCTTTAGGATTGACAGGCTGGATTTCCTTATAGTCCAAGGGACTCTTAAGAGTCTTCTCCAATATCACGTTCAAAAGCATGAGTTCTTTGGTTCTCGGCCTTCTTTTTGATCAAATTCTCACATCCATACATGACTACTGCAAAAATCATAGCTTTGAGTATATGGATCTTTGTTGGCAAAGGGATGTCTCTGCTTTTTAAAACAATGTCTAGCTTTGATAGAGTAATTCTTCTAAGGAGCAAGCTTCTTTTAATTTTGTGACTGCATTCACCATTCATATTGATTTTAGAGCCCAAGAAAATAAATTCTGACATCGTTTCCATGTTTTCCCCTTCTATTTGACATGAAGTGATGGGACTGGATGCCATGATCTTAATTTTTTGAATGTTGAGTTTTAAGCTAGCTTTTTCACTCTCCTCTTTCACCTTCATCGAGTGGCCCATTAATTCTTCACTCTCTGCCATTAAAGTGGTATTATCTGCATATGTGAAGTTATTGATATTTCTCACAGTAATGTTGATTCCAGCTTGCAGTTCATAGCCTAGCATTTCTCATGATGTACTCTGCCTATAACTTAAATAAGCAGGGTGACAATATACAGCCTTGAGGTACTCCTTTCCCAGTTTTCATCCAGTCCATTGTTTCCATTGCTCCATGTCTAGTTGTGTCTGTTCAGTTCAGTTGCTCAGTCGTGTCCGACTCTTTGCGACTCCATGAATAGCAGCACGCCAGGCCTCCCTGTCCATCACCAGCTCCCGGAGTTCACTCAGACTCATGTCCATCGAGTCAGTGATCCCATCCAGCCATCTCATCCTTTGTCGTCCCCTTCTGCTCCTGCCCTCAATCCCTCCCAGCATCAGAGTCTATTAGCTCTCCATATATCTTTTTTGGTGAAATATCTAATTAGATCTTCTGCCTCTTTTTAATTTTTTTTGTTGTTATTGTTTGTTTGTTTTTTAATATCAGCTGCCTGAGCAGTCAATATCATTTAAAACCACTGTTGCCTTATTTATTTTTCATCTGGAGGTTCTATCCATTAATGTATGTGAGGCGTTAAAATCCCTTACTATTATTATACTGTTGTCAATTTCTCCTTTATATCTATTAATGTATGCTTTGTATATTTAAATGTTCCTTTATTGGGTGTATATGCATTAATGAGTGTAATGCCCACTGCTTGTACTAATCACTTTATTATATAATAACTTTCTTTGTCTTTTGCTATAAACTTTCTTTTAAAGTCTATTTTACCTGATATAAATATTGCTACCAAGACTTTCTGGTTGTCTCTTACATAAAATAGTTTCCACCTCCTCATTTTCAGTCTGTGTGTGTCTTTATTTCTGAAGCGAGTCTCTTGTAAGCAATATATCTATATACACATGTATATTCTGAGCCACTTGGGAAATGCTGTGTGTGTGTGTGTGCATGTGCGTGTGCATGTGCATGTGTGTGTGCATGTGTGCATGTGTGTGTGTGTATATGTATACATGAGACTTCCCTGTGACTAAGTGGAAAAGAATCTACCTGAAATGCAGGAGATGCAGAAGAAGTGATATGATCCCTCAGGAAGGTCCCCTTGAGAAGGAAATGGCACCCCACTCCAGCATTCTTGCCTGGAAAACTCTATGGGCAGAGGAGCCTGGCGGCCTGCAGTCCATAGGGTCACAAACAGTCAGACACGACTGAAGCAACAGAGCATATATATATGTATATATATATATATATATAT
>SJYX01016879.1:227995-259005 GCA_006410675.1 Oreotragus oreotragus
AAAAGAATATATATATATATATATATATATATATATATATATATAAGCATAGAGAGAGAGAGAGAGAGAGAGTATTTTTTTTTTCCAATGAGACATTCTATGTTTCTTGTTTGGATAATTTAGTATATCCACATTTAAAGTAATTATTTTTAGGTATATAAAAATGAGAAGAAAGAGGGATTTGTCACTTTAAGTTTTAATTGTGATGTGTTTTTAGTGTGAAGCTGTTTTGGTTCATGTTGTTTAGGATGATTTTTGCTTCCTGTACCTAAATAACTCTTTCCTTCTAACAGTTTAAGAATTGTTTAGTCATAATTCTGTTAAGTATATTTTTGACCCCTTTTCTCTTTTATATCCTTTGGGACCTCTAATTATAGGGGTGATGGTACACAATAGTGTTATCCCAGACATCCCTCAAACTATTCTCACTTTTAAAATTTGTTTTTATTTTTTCTATTCTGATTGAATGATTGGCATCATTTCATCTTTCATATAACCTATGCATTTTCCTGTATCATCTGTTCTGCTGTTTATTCCTGCCAATGTGTTTTTCACTTCAGTTATAATATTCCCCAGTTATGACTGATAGTTTTTTTTTATATGTTTCAGTTCAGTTCAGTTCAGTCACTCAGTCATAGTCGACTCTTTGCGACCCCATGAATCGCAGCACGCCAAGCCTCCCTGTCCGTCATCATCTCTCAGAGTTTGCTCAAACTCACGTCCATCGAGTCGGTGATGCCATCCAGCCATCTCATCCTCTGTCATCCCCTTTTCCTCCTGCCACCAATCTTTCCCAGCATCAGAGTCTTTTCCAATGAGTCAACTCTTCGCATGAGGTGGCCAAAGTACTGGAGTTTCAGCTTTAGCATTATTCTTCCAAAGAAATCCCAGGGCTGATCTTCAGAATGGACTGGTTGGATATCCTTGCAGTTCAAGGGACTCTCAAGAGTCTTCTCCAACACCACAGTTCAAAAGTTTCAATTCTTCAGCACTCAGCATTCTTCACAGTCCAACTCTCACATCCATACATGACCACAGGAAAAACCGTAGCCTTGACTAGGCGGACCTTTGTTGGCAAAGTAATGTCTCTGCTTTTAAATATGCTATCTAGGTTGGTCATAATTTTCCTTCCAAGGAGTCAGCGCCTTTTAATTTCATGGCTGCAATCACCATCTGCAGTGATTTAGGAGCCCCACAAAATAAAGTCTGACACTCTTTCCACTGTTTCCCCATCTATTTCCCATGAAGTAATGGGACTTCGTTTTCTGAATGTTGTGTTTGAAGCCAATTTTTTCACTCTCCTCTTTCACTTTCATCAAGAGGCTTTTTAGTTCCTCTTCATTTTTAGCCATAAGGGTGGTGTCATCTGCATATCTGAGGTTATTGATATTTCTGCTGGCAATCTTGATTCCAGCTTGTGCTTCTTCCAGCCCAGTGTTTCTCATGATGTACTCTGCATTTAAGTTAAATAAGCAGGGTGATAATATACAGCCTTGATGTACTCTTTTTCCTATTTGGAACCAGTCTGTTCCACTTACTACATACAAATTTCAAGAATGTCTTTTGTTCAGAAAATGCTCAGTGCTACAGCAGGGTTACTTAATTTATCCTTAAAAAAGCAAAAAGAGCCTGAGAATCAGCCTTTTCTAAACAGATGTTGCTTTCTCCAATATATTTCTCAGTCACAGTCATGTTTACTGTTAACAATCAAGTTTTCACTTTTATTTATTTATAGCTATAGTTAGCATAAGATAAAACACTATATGCAAATTTTTCATAAATCAAACTGTTAGGAAACAAGTGTGCCCCATGCAAGCATTTGCCAAGCTGATGTAGAACATCATCTATTGGGTATGCTGGGAAGTGATGTAGTTTGGATGATAGCTCTTTCTCAAAATCTTTGTTTTGAACTTCAGCATATAGAAAAGAGTGATGAGCAAAAATGGAAATATTCTAGAAAAGTGTGACATTCATATATCTAGACCATTATTTCTTAAAGTGAAGAAATAGAGGACAAGAGGAAACCACAAGCTAGCATGACACATAGTTCCACATAATAGTGCAAAGACATGATCTGAATTACTTCTATTTGTTTCCCTGACATTGTTATTGAATTTCTCATATTCCCATCATTATTCATACATCGCTAGGAAAAATCTATTAATCGAGGGCATCAATACAAAAAATCAAATAAGTAACTGTCACTCTTTCCTTTACAATGTCATATAAGCCTGTCTTGTAATGGGTAATAATTTATAGAAACATAGTTTTAGTAGAAATGATTTGTGATGCTATGGACACACTTATCTATGTTCAAGTAATAAAGTAAAATACACAGATATGTATCTTATTTCAAATTTCTAAAACAAAAGAGGGTAAATTTGTTACAAATGAATTCTTGTACTTCACCCTTTCTTTTTCTACAGTGGTAAAACACTAAAATCACTGCAGTGGTGAGTGCAGCTATGAAATTAAAAGACACTTCCTCCTTAAAAGGAAGCTTATAATCAAACTAGACAGCATATTAAAAAGCATAGATATTACTTTGCCAACAAAGGTCCATCTTGTGAAGGCTATGGTTTTTCCATTGGTCATGTATGGATGTGAAAGTTGGACTATAAAGAAAGCTGAATGCTGAATAAGTGATGTTTTTAAACTGTGGTGCTGGAGAAGACTCTTGAAAGTCCCTTAGACTACAAGGAAATCCAACCAGTCCATCCTAAAGGAAATCAGTCCTGAGTGTTCATTAGAAGGATTGATGTTGAAGCTTAAACTCCAATAATTTGGTCACCTGATGAGACGAACTGACTCACTGAAAAAACCCTCTTGCTGGGAAAGATTGAAGGCAGGAGAAGGGGACTACAGAAGGTGAGATGGTTGGATGGCATCACCAACTCAATGGACATGAGTTTGAGTAAACTCTATGAGTTAGTGATGGACAGGGAGGACTGGTGTGCTGCAGTCCATGGGGTCACAGAGTCAGACATGACTGAATTGAAAAAAAATTAAGTGAAACAGTTACCTACTGCAGTCTTGAATGGGTGTCTTTGCCTGGAAGCATCCCTGTACAGTCTATACATACCCAGTGGGAGAACTGGATTTAACATGGATACATGCAATATCTTTCATCAGGTTATACTGTCAATTATTGCCTTGGGAAGAGGTGGGGTTGGAAATGGAGGATTTAGGCCAGAGTCACATGTGAGGTGGAGCTTCTCCTCTGCTCAGTGGCTATGAGTCAGGTGATGACCTATCGAGGGTAGTGTCAGTTCCCAAGTTGCTGGAGAAGAAACCTTGAGGTTGAGTGTGATCTGGTTCAGTTTTGCTTGAGAGTAAGTATTCCCTTCCTTTGCAGCATCAACTCCTTTGCCCCAGAGTGGAGCAGTGATGGACCAACAGGGCCTGATGTGGACACTTGGCAAGGGCCAGGGTCTGAATTTTGGCTATTTAACCACTGACAGATATCTGGACTTTTTGTGAACCACTAGCCATGTAAGCACCAGCAATATCTGCCCCATCCTTGCTCAGGCTTTCACTTTGAGTCATCTCGTCATCTCATGGCTGAGATCTATCCTCAGCTGTGGCAGCCCTCACTCCAGTGTAAGGTTGTGATGTGAGGCAAGCAGGACTGGAGCCTTCCCTCACAGGCAGGGACATGCACTTCAGCAAGAAGCCCTTTGTCCAAGCTTCCCATAAACCCTCCTATTAGACCCACCAGCCCACCAGTCAGACAGTTCAGTTCAGTTGCTCAGTTGTGTCCGACTCTTTGTGACCCTGTGAATCGCAGCATGCCAGGCCTCCCTGTCCATCACCATCTCCTGGAGTTCACTCAGACTCACGTCCATCGAGTCCGTGATGCCCTCCAGCTATCTCATCCTCGGTCGTCCCCTTCTCCTCCTGCCCCCAATCCCTCCCAGCATCACAGTCTTTTCCAATGAGTCAACTCTTCGCATGAGGTGGCCAAAGTACTGGAGTTTCAGCTTCAGCATCATTCCTTCCAAAGAAATCCCAGGGTTGATCTCCTTCAGAATGGACTGGTTGGATCTCCTTGCAGTCCAAGGGACTCTCAAGAGTCTTCTCCAACACCACAGTTCAAAAGCATCGATTCTTCGGCGCTCAGCTTTCTTCACAGTCCAACTTTCACATCCATACATGACCACAGGAAAAACCATAGCCTTGACTAGGCGGACCTTAGTCGGCAAAGTAATGTCTCTGCTTTTGAATATACTATCCAGGTTGGTCATAACTTTTCTTCCAAGGAGTAAGCGTCTTTTAATTTCATGGCTGCAGTCACCATCTGCAGTGATTTTGGAGCCCAAAAAAATAAAGTCTGACACTGTTTCCACTGTTTCCCCATCTATTTCCCATGAAGTGATGGGACCGGATGCCATGATCTTCGTTTTCTGAATGTTGAGCTTTAAGCCAACTTTTTCGCTCTCCTCCTTCACTTTCATCAAGAGGCTTTTTAGCTCCTCCTCACTTTCTGCCATAAGGGTGGTGTCATCAGCATATCTGAGGTTATTGATATTTCTCCCGGCAATCTTGATTCCAGCTTGTGTTTCTTCCAGTCCAGCGTTTCTCATGATGTACTCTGCATATAAGTTAAATAAGCAGGGAGACAATATACAGCCTTGACGTACTCCTTTTCCTATTTGGAACCAGTCTGTTGTTCCATGTCCAGTTCTAACTGTTGCTTCCTGACCTGCATACAGATTTCTCAAGAGGCAGGTTAGGTGGTCTGGTATTCCCATCTCTTTCAGAATTTTCCACAGTTTATTGTGATCCACACAGTCAAAGGCTTTGGCATAGTCAATAAAGCAGAAATAGATGTTTTTCTGGAACTCTCTTGCTTTTTCCATGATCCAGCGGATGTTGGCAATTTGATCTCTGGTTCCTCTGCCTGTTCTAAAACCAGCTTGAACATCAGGGAGTTCACGGTTCACATATTGCTGAAGCCTGGCTTGGAGAATTTTGAGCATTACTTTACTAGCGTGTGAGATGAGTGCAATTGTGCGGTAGTTTGAGCATTCTTTGGCATTGCCTTTCTTTGGAATTGGAATGAAAACTGACCTTTTCCAGTCCTGTGGCCACTGCTGAGTTTTCCAAATTTGCTGGCATATTGAGTGCAGCACTTTCACAGCATCATCTTCCAGGATTTGAAACAGCTCAACGGGAATTCCATCACCTCCACTAGCTTTGTTCTTAGTGATGCTTTCTAAGGCCCACTTGACTTCACATTCCAAGATGTCTGGCTCTAGATTAGTGATCACATCCTCATGATTATCTGGGTCGTGAAGATCTTTTCTGTACAGTTCTTCTGTGTATTCTTGCCACCTCTTCTTAATATCTTCTGCTTCTGTTAGGTCCATACCATTTCTATCCTTTATCGAGCCCATCTTTGCATGAAATGTTCCCTTGGTATCTCCAATTCTCTTGAAGAGATCTCTAGTCTTTCCCATTCTGTTGTTTTCCTCTATCTCTTTGCATTGATTGCTGAAGAAGGCTTTCTTATCTCTTCTTGCTATTCTTTGGAACTCTGCATTCAGATGCTTATATCTTTTCTTTTCTCCTTTGCTTTTCGCCTCTCTTCTTTTCAGTGCTATTTGTAAGGCTTCTCCAGACAGCCATTTTGCTTTTTTGCATTTCTTTTCCATGGGGATGGTCTTGATCCCTGTCTCCTGTACAATGTCACGAACCTCATTCCATAGTTCATCAGGAACTCTGTCTATCAGATCTAGGCCCTTAAATCTATTTCTCACTTCCACTGTATAATCATAAGGGATTTGATTTAGGTCATACCTGAATGGTCTAGCGGTTTTCCCTACTTTCTTCAATTTCAGTCTGAATTTGGAAATAAGGAGTTCATGATCTGAGCCACAGTCAGCCCCTGGTCTTGTTTTTGTTGACTGTATAGAGCTTCTCCATCTTTGGCTGCAAAGAATATAATCAATCTGATTTCGGTGTTGACCATCTGGTGATGTCCATGTGTAGAGTCTTCTCTTGTGTTGCTGGAAGAGGGTGTTTGCTATGACCAGTGCATTTTCTTGGCAAAACTCTATTAGTCTTTGCCCTGCTTCATTCCGCATTCCAAGGCCAAATTTGCCTGTTACTCCAGGTGTTTCTTGACTTCCTACTTTAGCATTCCAGTCCCCTATAATGAAAAGGACATCTTTTTGGGGTGTTAGTTCTACAAGGTCTTGTAGGTCTTCATAAAACCATTCAACTTCAGCTTCTTCAGCATTACTGGTTGGGGCATAGACTTGGATAACCGTGATATTGAATGGTTTGCCTTGGAAACGAACAGAGTTCATTCTGTCGTTTTTGAGATTGCATCCAAGTACTGCATTTCGGACTCTTTTGTTGACCATGATGGCTACTCCATTTCTTCTGAGGGATTCCTGCCAGTCAGACAAGGGGACTTGTTTTCCCTGTATCCTTCTCAAGGACTGGGGAGATCAAAATAGGCAGCTTGAACAACTCAGTCTCCAAAGAGACTCTCCATCCCACCTTTGTTATCTCCTTTCTCCTCTGTATCCTTCCCGGGGTCATAAGTTCCAGCCCAATTGCTTTTCCTTCCCTTCTACTTCCATTCCACTCACTTCCAGATATTTTTGCCAGGATGTTTGAACAAGAGTTTTTATGCCAGTCTCCAGTTAGATTTTTTTGAGAATTGCTCCATACATGGAGATTTTTTTTTTTTTTTTTTGGTTTGGGGAAGGGGAGTTCCATCTTCTACTCATCTACCTTGATCCAAGTTCTGAAACTTTTATTTAGAATTATTTAGCTTCTGTATTAAAAGGACAATTTCCTAAAAATATTTTTCTCATATTGCACTCCATTTTCAATGCTTCTCTCCCCTCAACATTTTAAATACATTTTTGCATTCCTCTTAGACATTTTCTTATTCAATCTCACATTATACATATTTATACATCAATATTTTATTTCTCATTAACTTGCAACTTTTTAAGAATGGTGTAAATTTGGAATTAAATGATTGTGGTAATACAGATGGTGAGCGTTATGAAGATTTGAGACATAAAATAACTTGGATAATTTCATGTACACTCATTTTTTTTTGCTTTACATTTTAAACTATACAAAAAATAATCTGGGTATATGGTCCAAAAGTCAAGTAGGACAATGGCATAGAGAGTAGCAGCAATGAAAGACATAAACTACTATGATTCATAAAATTGTTCTGCTTGTGATTTTCAAAATTTATTGTTTGATTGGCACTAAAAAGCTACAACTATTGAATTAAGACAATTAAAAATCTTCTTATTATAATAGAGAAGAAGAAGATGTTGGAATTAATGCATAATATAAAGAAGTACAATCTATATTAAAAATATTTCCCAAGAAGTATTATCTTTATATATTTAATCTTAAAATTAGTAGAGATGAGGTGTATTATAAAAGTCATCTTAATTTTATTGTTCTATTTATTGAATTTTAATAAAATTATTATTAAAGATATTTTACTATATATATACTTATTAAAATATATGAATTTTATACTTACACATAAATATATATTATTTTGAAGTAAATGTTTTCATTTGTATTTCTTATGTAACAATTAATATTAAATATTAGGAAATTAACATAATAATTTGAAACACTATATTGCATCCACATATAGATTTTAACATTTTCATATGTATTGTCTCACAATTTTTTGAGTGATAATGACATATTCAAATGCATTCAAAACACTTTATATGTGTTAAGTTTTTTTTTTATTCTCACAACAGCATTAATTTCATTTTTCAGATTAAGCAACATAGAATAAGAGGATTTCCAATATGTTTCTTTATTGAGCCACCTAATAAATGCCAAATTTTTTTGGATACAAGTTGAGGTATGTTTATTGTCCAAAATTATGAAAGATTTAGGTTTCCCAGGTAAATACCTAGTGGTAAAGAATCTGCCTGCCAGTGCAGAAGACACAAGAGACCCACATTCAATCTCTGCATCTGGAAGATCCCCTGGATAGAAAATGGTAACTCACTCCAGCATTCTTGCCTGGAAAATATCACAAATAGAGGAGCCCATCAGGCTATAGTGCAAGGGAACACAAAGAGTTTGCCATGACTTAGCAACTAAGCACATGCACAGTCAAGACTTTATACATACAGACAGACATACACACACAGATGCCTTAATGTGAATATGATTACCATTACGGTTTTCCAACTCTGTGTTATGCCCACATGGACCATAAATTGTTATACATATATATATCATGGGGGATTCTGTATATATATAATGTGGGTATACAGAATATATATATAGAGAGAAAATAGAAAGAAAATATTTTTTTTATTTCTATGTTTAAAATAAATTTACATAAAATATGGATTGCTATATAATTATTTATATACTTTTGATATTTAAGTGGCAAAATTATGTCAATATTATAAAATTACTTGTGGTTTTGAGTTTCCCATTTGAGAGAATATAATGCATGTTCAGAAAAAATCAACTGGATGGACTATTCATTCCATTTGTGTATATATGTCAGGTGTCTGATACATGATAATGAATTAAAAAGACACAGATATTGAGTAAGAGGCCATAATAAGACTTTACATCTTGATCTTAAAATTAAAATGAAATTCCAATGTTTGTTTGAAAGAAACAAATTCTAATATAATAAACTAACTGTGTAAGAAAGTTATGATTTATTATATTCTGCCTTCATAACAACACAATTTAATTATTAATTATAATCTTTACTGTTGAATTAGTATTATTAATACACATTAAATTTATAAAATATTATATATTATTACTTATGGGTATGAATTAAAGCATATACATAGTATTTATATTTTTAAAAAATAGAAAGTGTAATAATATGTCAAAACAGCTGCTAAAGAAACTTGCATTCATCTAGTTAATTGACTGTTATTTTGGGAGGAAAGCAGCAAATTTTATTATGCATGCAGTTTTGATGCTACTTGGAAAATTAATAAAGTAGTAGAAACGTGATTTATTTCTATAGTTTTAAATTTTAAAGCATTATTTACATGCTAGGTGGCTTTGACTGAAAATAATTTTAGATAATTGTACAATAAATAAATATAAAACTATAATTTCATGGATGCTATTTCAAACACAATTAACATAAAACAATTATTAATATCTTTACAAAATTAAGACAGCAAGTCAGGCATAGTTATCTGCAAATGTCACACTGATATTTTCTTATTTTGTTAAATGAAAATCAGTTTAAACTATGCTATACAAAAAAATGCATAGGCATTTGAAAATTTCTACTACCTGAAGAATGTTTATAAACATTTACTTAATTTGAAAGCCTTTTGTTTTTACTTAGAAATGTCATCAGTTGTTGAAAAAAGTTAAAATGGATATTTAAACAAGTATTTTCATTTTTTAATGTTTACTTTTTATACTTTCTCTCACAAATTTACCTTAGGGATCGCAAATTCCACAGTCATTTCAAGAAGCTGAACCACATGCTGGAATAGTTATTCCTTGCTTAAGATCTGTTACAAGTGATTTTTTTCTATTTTTAAAAACAATACAATATATTCTTATGATATGTTTTATAAAATATCTTATAAATTTTTAAAAAATTACTAGGTTGAACACTCCAGTATACTCTAGTTATGTGCTTTCTTCCTTTTATTTGTGCATGGCTGTGTGATTTTGTAGAACAGAGCATGAGACACTTTTAAACTCCCCCATACATATTATTACATCTGTATATATGCATACCTGACACATATTAATAGAATATTTGTAGGTAAGTGGGAATGTAATTAATCATCATAGTGTGCATTTTGTAAACATTATAAAAGTGATACAAAAGAAGGGGAGATCACTCGATCTGGTATAATCAAATAAAACTTCATGAAATAACTGAAACAGACAACTTTGGTAAACAGTTGACATGCGAAGAGTTGACTCATTGGTAAAGACTATGATGCTGGGAGGGTTTGGGGGCAGCAGGAGAAGGGGACGACAGAGGATGAGATGGCTGGATGGCATCACCGACTCGATGAACGTGAGTCTGAGTGAACTCCGGGAGTTGGTGATGGACAGGGAGGCCTGGCGTGCTGCGATTCATCCGGTCGCAAAGAGTCGGACACGACTGAGCGACTGAAATGAACTGAACTGAACTGAATGGACATGAACATCAAATTGAATCATGTGGAGGATAATTGAAAAACATATCTCAAAACCCTAAATTAAATAATTCATGGTAGTTTGAATTGGGAAATGAGAGAAAGAAATGAATCAAATTGAAGTCTGGAAGGTAGCTCACTGTGGAAACAGTGGTGACAGTGGGCCAAAAAACAGTAGATGCTAATATTCAAATACATTAAATTATTTTTTTAACTTTTTAATTGAACCACCAGGAGTGTTCCTCATCATTACTCACAGTGAACTTACTTTCTGTGGAAGACTTTCAGGGTACCAAGCCTTGAGTCAAGAACTTTAGGGGTCTGTCTCTCTTGAGCCTCTTCATGGTCCAGTGCTGTTTCTGCTGCTGCTGCTGCTAAGTCCCTTTAGTCGTGTCCAACTCTGTTTGACCCCATGGACGGCAACCCACCAAGCTCCCCCATCCCTGGGATTCTCTAGGCAAGAACACTCGAGTGGGTTGCTATTTCCTTCTCCAATGCATGAAAGTGAAAAGTGAAAGTGAAGTCACTCAGTCATGTCCGACTCTTAGCGACCCCAGAGACTGCAGCCTACCAGACTCCTCCGTCCATGGGATTTTTCAGGCAAGAATACTGGAGTGGGGTGCCATTGCCTTCTCCATCACAGTTCAGTGAGTTCGCTGCAATTAGGACCTGTTTAGTAGAGAAGGAAATGTCAACTCACTCCAGTATTCCTTCCTGGAGAATCCCATGGACAGAGGAGACTGGCAGGATACAGTCCCATGGGGTCACAAGAGTTGGACCCGACTTAGTGACTAAATTACCACCACCACTACATGGACATATCAAAAAATGCGCAAATCATAAGTATACCATTGAATGAGCAAACACATTTTTTTGCCACCTTGCTCAAGTAAAATTGCCAAACTACCCAGGCTTCTGGCCACACCAATTAACAATATCTTCTTTCTCCCTGAAAGTAACCACTGTCTTGACTTCAATTCTACAGCCTGATTTGCCTGTTACTGAACATTATATAAATGAATGAATATATAATTTGTGTTTGGCTTATTTCAATCAATATTATGTTAATAAGATTCAGCCATATTGTTACAGGTAACTATAGTTATTTATTTTTTATCATTATGTAGTATCCCCACAGTATATAGATACTGCACGATCAGTTCAATTCAGTTCAGTTCAGTCTCTCAGTCATGTTCAACTCTTTGCGACCGCATGAATCGCAGCACTTCAGGCCTCCCTGTCCATCACCAACTCCCGGAGTTCTCTCAGACTCATGTGCATTGAGTCGGTGATGCCATCCAGCCATCTTATCCTCTGTTATCCCCTTCTCCTCCTGTCCCCAGCCCTCCTCAGCATCAGCGTCTTTTCTAATGAGTCAGTTCTTCACATGAGGTGGCCAAAGTATGGGAGTTTCAGCTTCAGCATCAGTCCTTCCAATAAGCACCCAGGACTGATCTCCTTGGGATGGTCTGGTTGGACTTCCTTGCAATCCAAGGGACTCTCAAGAGTCTTCTCCAACACCACAGTTCAAAAGCATTAATTCTTCAGTGCTCAGCTTTCTTCACAGCCCAACTCTCACATCTATACATGACCTTTGGAAAAACCATAGCCTTGACTAGACAGACCTTTGTTGGCAAAGTAGTATCTGCTTTTCACTATGCTATCTAGGTTGGTCATAACTTTCCTTCCAAAGAGTAAGTGTCTTTTAATTTCATGGCTGCAGTCACCATCTGCAGTGATTTTGGACCCCCCCCCAAAATAAAATCTGACACTGTTTCCACTGTTTCCCCATCTATTTCCCATGAAATGCTGGGACCAGATGCCATGATCTTCATTTTCTGAATGTTGAGCTTTAAGTCAACTTTTTCACTCTCCTCCTTCACTTTCATCAAGAGACTTTTTAGTTCCTCTTCACTTTCTGCCATAAGGGTGGTGTCATCTGCTTATCTGAGGTTATTGATATTTCTGCTGGCAATCTTGATTCCAGCTTTTGCATCTTCCAGCCCAGCGTTTCTCGTGATGTACTCTGCATATAAGTTAAATAAGCAGAGTGACAATATACAGCCTTGACATACTCCTTTTCCTATTAGGAACCAGTCTGTTGTTCCATGTCCAGTTCTAACTATTGATTCCTGACCTGCATATAGTTTTCTCAAGAGGCAGGTCAGGTGGTCTGGTATTCCCATCTGCAAGATACTTTCCCGATTTACTATTGGTCCATATTATCAATTTGAGCATTTTACACAATATTTTTCTATGAATATTTTTATCCAAATTTGTTGGTGCACTTGTGTATCCTTTTACAAAACTACTGAGTCATTTGGGTGCATGCATGTTTCAATTTAATTATGTCAAATAGTATTCCAAAGTCCTTGTAGTAATTTGTACTTCATATTTATACCATATAAGAATTTGACTTTCCTTTTGAAATGCATTTATCTTACTAAATATTTCTTTCTGGGACAGTTATAGGTATTTTCGAGTCTTACAAGATCTTTTTTATTCTCGGTGCCAAGAATATAACTAGTCTGTGGTTATCAGTACCTAGTAAGCTTCATCTGCTTCTGTAGTAAGATTGAAAAATATTTAAAAGAAAAAAATATATATATATATAAGTACCTGATATATTTTTAAAATGTAAGACTTTACAGTTGAATGACATCCTAATACTTAGTGAAAACTTTCTACCACTGAGCTTTGCAAAGCATTAAAAAAGCAGTTGCCCAGAAGTTCACAGGATTGAAGGAAGTTGTAAAGAGCTTTGGATCACCACTGGAGCCATTCATACATGAAATCTGAGAAGGCTTTTGTGGGCTGGATGTAACAGGGAATTAATCTGGGGAAATTCCAGAGGTTAAGACCAGATGAGCTGTTCCACTTCCTCTGGACTTGCTGAGTGCTGATGAATGGTTGAGAAGTTTTTGTTTATTGGCTTTGTAAGAAACTTCATAAAAGTTCTGTTTTTCTAAGAAAAAACTTTTCTAAGAAAAATTTTCTAGTCTTTTTATAAAAAAATACTTAAAAATTGCACAATATGAGTTAAATTTCATACCACAAATAGCTTGTTTGTCATTTAGCAATGTGGATTCTTCTAAATGATTGCTGTCTCTTATACACATCTAGATGTGTATAAGAGACAGACTCTGTTTGACCCCATGGACGGCAGCCCACCAGGCTCCACCGTCCCGGGGATTCTCNAGTTAAATTTCATACCACAAATAGCTTGTTTGTCATTTAGCAATGTGGATTCTTCTAAATGATTGTTTCTTTAGATAAAATGAGATTTTTAGCTCAGAGAATCAGGAATTGGTTATCACAGAACTCTAATGAGACTGAGGGGGGTAAATAAATAGTATACAGCATGTTCTCATGTTCTCTATTACTTAATTTAAAAACTATAAACATAAACATATAGTGAGACTCATGACTTTAATATAAAAGTAAATGGTTATTATTACTTAGGGGGGAAAAGGCATTGGTTTCAAAATGCCAGCAATTAGACATCTGCACTGGTGAGATGCTAAGGAAAATATTTTTAAATTCTATAGAAGACAACACTTAGAAAAATATGACTAGTAAATCTTTATATATGTGCAGTAAAATTACCATAAAATTAATCTTAAATAGATGATTATGATAACCTGTGATCTTGCCATAATAATTTTATGAGAAATATACTGCAAGTTCTAATGTCATATATTTTAAGAAATTTGTTTAGAAACTGCAATTAAATAATCCAGAAATAATTAATTCAGAAGACAACCCATTAAATTATAACCCTCCCCACTGGTTAACTTCATGCCAAATGTATTGTTTAATTTATCATTCTTAGTATTTTTAGACAGCCTGAAGGCAGAGAATGAAGTAGTAATAAATAGGGAATAGTGGATAATTAGAGAAGGAAATGTGGAACAAAATTACTAAGGGCTTTAGGTGAAGTTCATTATTACTATTTAATAGTGCCCAAGAGCATTCAATCAAATTATGGATCAAGTTTAAAAGTGAGCTGAATGAAATCCTTGTGGAGGAGAGTTTCTAGCTTTTTTCCTTTAGGATTCAACTTAGTGATATAAAATATATTCAAAATCTCTCACAAATCATGTTTTGATGAAAGTTTACGGAGAAACATTTTGGGGGAATCGTGTTTTATACTGGGGGTCAAGTCACACATATTATTAATAGGATAAGAGAGATTATTAAAAAATGGAAATGAGAGAGAGAAAAATAATCTAAGCACTTAAGTTTAGTTGGCAGTGGGCTGTCTGCCACACAAACTGTGACTATTACATGATTAAGCAGTAAGACACTTCAGGGGTTACTGGTTAAGTGACATATTTTAAGTATAGCCCTCAGGCCATTTAATGTGTGGGAAAATCTTGTCTTTCTAACTGTACAGATTCCTCTTTTCTTTTGGCTCACCCGAGAGCATCATATTATCATTATTAAACTTTTAACAGGTACAAATGCATAATTTATTTGTTGTTCTTATTTTGTTTTATTTCATTACCATAGTCATGATTGTGCAACTTATGCATGCTAACCAGTCCATGCGTTACAGAGGTATTCCTCCCAGTTTCTTAAGTATACCCAGTTTATTTAGGTAATGAGTTGGAGGTGTGTAGTTTCTCTATACACTACACAGAACTAGGGAATGGAAATTTGTAGCCTATTTCAACTATGTGCTGCAGACTAAGTAACACGATGGGACATTCTACTGGGACTAATAATAACAATATTAATATTAACAATAGCATGTGCTTATTTCTTGAATTCCAAGAAATCTATGCCTTATTCACATACAGCTTGACTTCATGTCTATCATGGTGCTAAGTAACAGAGACTAAGACCAAATTTTGACATATTTTGTCTATGCAGGAAATAAATAGCACTATTTCAAGTTTCTTCTATATTAATGATAGCTACACTATTGAATACATTAAAAATCTATGAAAATGATTTCATAGTTATTGTCTAACCTGTGCCAAAAAATAGATTTTGGTTGCTTGTTTTATAAGAGTAGCATTTTGGGGCACAAATATTCAAAGCAAAAAAGAGAAAAGAGTTGATAATGACATTTAATGAGTAGAAAAATCTCACAGCTAAATTATCCAACTTTATAAATCACTTATTAGTTGATAACTAGTACTATCTCAATATGACTCAATCACTATTTCTAAACTATTCCCCTTGGACTAGGCAGTGTGTGATAGGATTTGAGGATACGGTTAGTAACCCTTAAACTCTGTGGGTCTAAAACAACTAGAAAAGGGAGATACCTACTCTTCTATTTATAAATTACATGTGCTTCAAAAATACCCACAAAGAGATCAGTTCAGTTCAGTTCAGTCACTCAGTCGTGTCTGACTCTTTGTGACCCCATGAATTGCAACACGCCAGGCCTCCCTGTCCATCACCAACTCCCGGAGTTCACTCAGACTCACGTCCATTGAGTCAGTGATGCCGTCCAGCCATCTCACCCTCTATCGTCCCCTTCTCCTCCTGCCTCCAATCCCTCCCAGCATCAAAGTCTTTTCCAATGAGTCAACTCTTCTCATGAGGTGGCCAAAGTACTGGAGTTTCAGCTTTAGCATTATTCCTTCCAAAGAAATCCCAGGGCTGATCTCCTTCAGAATGGACTGATTGGATATCCTTGCAGTCCAAGGGACTCTCAAGAGTCTTCTCCAACACCACAGTTCAAAAGCTTCAATTTTTCTGTGCTCAGCCTTTTTCACAGTCCAACTCTCACATCCATACATGACCACAGGAAAAACCATAGCCTTGACTAGACGGACCTTAGTCGGCAAAGTAATGTCTCTGCTTTTGAATGTGCTGTCTAGGTTGGTCATAACTTTCTTTCCAAGGAGTAAGCATCTTTTAATTTCATGGCTGCAGTCACCATCTGCAGTGATTTTGGAGCCCCCCAAAATAAAGTTAGCCACTGTTTCCCCTGTTTCCCCATCTATTTCCCATGAAGTGATGGGACTGGATGCCATGATCTTTGTTTTCTGAATGTTGAGCTCATGAAAGACCAAAGTAAAAGAAGACTTTATTGAAGAGTTATCATTTGACACACATCTTGAAGTATTTGGTTTAGATTTCTCATCACTGAGGTGGGAGATCAGAGGTTCTAAAACACAGCACTAGAAGTGGCACAGCTTATTTGTGACAGCAGTGAGCAGGCCAGTTACTGATAGAGATTGAGTAGTGGATGAAATAAAAACTTGCCCTCTTACATGATTTTTTAAGTCCAATGCTAAAATTATCAAAAGTATCCATTCATAATGGGATGTTATGGAATAATTTTGAAAAGAGGATGGTGAGGCTTATTTTCCTTTCCTAAAAAAAAAAAAAAATTACAAAAAATGGGCTATAGGGAAAAAGGGATGGGCTTAAAGAATTATCATATAAATAAGAATATGACTATATTAGATAAAAAAATAAGCCTTTAAAATAGATTTGGAGGGAAATAAGAACCATCAAAAAGAGACTGATAGATGTTTATTGCATTGTATTCAAGATACAGGTAATTATAGTTTGTAGTGAATTTATAGAATCTATGCACAAGAATTACATGTGCCTAGGCTAGTGCCAACAAAGGTCCATCTAGTCAAGGCTATGGTTTTTCTAGTAATCATGTATGTATGTGGGAGTTGGACTATGAAGAAAGCTGATCACTGAAGAATTGATGCTTTTGAACTGTGGTGTTGGAGAAGACTCTTGCGAGTCCCTTGTACTGCTAGGAGATCCAACCAGTCCATCCTAAAGGAGACCAGTCCTGGGTGTTCATTGGAAGGATTGATGTTGAAGCTGAAACTCCAATACTTTGGCCACCTCATGCGAAGAGTTGACTCATTGGAAAAGACCCTGATGCTGGGACGGATTGGGGGCAGGAGGAAAAGGGGATGACAGAGGATGAGATGGCTGGATGGCATCACCGACTCAATGCACATGAGTTTGGGTGAACTCCAGGAGTTGGTGATAGACAGGGAGGCCTGGCCTGCTACGATTCATGAGGTCACAAAGAGTCGGACACGACTGAGCAACTGAACTGAACTGACTCTACTGAACTGAGGGTAGCAGGACATTAGGGCAGCTAATAAGGATGATTGTTAGTTTGAAATGGAAGATATGAATGGACTGGCATACTGTTTATTTTGAANTTCACTCAGACTCACGTCCATTGAGTCAGTGATGCCGTCCAGCCATCTCACCCTCTATCGTCCCCTTCTCCTCCTGCCTCCAATCCCTCCCAGCATCAAAGTCTTTTCCAATGAGTCAACTCTTCTCATGAGGTGGCCAAAGTACTGGAGTTTCAGCTTTAGCATTATTCCTTCCAAAGAAATCCCAGGGCTGATCTCCTTCAGAATGGACTGATTGGATATCCTTGCAGTCCAAGGGACTCTCAAGAGTCTTCTCCAACACCACAGTTCAAAAGCTTCAATTTTTCTGTGCTCAGCCTTTTTCACAGTCCAACTCTCACATCCATACATGACCACAGGAAAAACCATAGCCTTGACTAGACGGACCTTAGTCGGCAAAGTAATGTCTCTGCTTTTGAATGTGCTGTCTAGGTTGGTCATAACTTTCTTTCCAAGGAGTAAGCATCTTTTAATTTCATGGCTGCAGTCACCATCTGCAGTGATTTTGGAGCCCCCCAAAATAAAGTTAGCCACTGTTTCCCCTGTTTCCCCATCTATTTCCCATGAAGTGATGGGACTGGATGCCATGATCTTTGTTTTCTGAATGTTGAGCTCATGAAAGACCAAAGTAAAAGAAGACTTTATTGAAGAGTTATCATTTGACACACATCTTGAAGTATTTGGTTTAGATTTCTCATCACTGAGGTGGGAGATCAGAGGTTCTAAAACACAGCACTAGAAGTGGCACAGCTTATTTGTGACAGCAGTGAGCAGGCCAGTTACTGATAGAGATTGAGTAGTGGATGAAATAAAAACTTGCCCTCTTACATGATTTTTTAAGTCCAATGCTAAAATTATCAAAAGTATCCATTCATAATGGGATGTTATGGAATAATTTTGAAAAGAGGATGGTGAGGCTTATTTTCCTTTCCTAAAAAAAAAAAAAAATTACAAAAAATGGGCTATAGGGAAAAAGGGATGGGCTTAAAGAATTATCATATAAATAAGAATATGACTATATTAGATAAAAAAATAAGCCTTTAAAATAGATTTGGAGGGAAATAAGAACCATCAAAAAGAGACTGATAGATGTTTATTGCATTGTATTCAAGATACAGGTAATTATAGTTTGTAGTGAATTTATAGAATCTATGCACAAGAATTACATGTGCCTAGGCTAGTGCCAACAAAGGTCCATCTAGTCAAGGCTATGGTTTTTCTAGTAATCATGTATGTATGTGGGAGTTGGACTATGAAGAAAGCTGATCACTGAAGAATTGATGCTTTTGAACTGTGGTGTTGGAGAAGACTCTTGCGAGTCCCTTGTACTGCTAGGAGATCCAACCAGTCCATCCTAAAGGAGACCAGTCCTGGGTGTTCATTGGAAGGATTGATGTTGAAGCTGAAACTCCAATACTTTGGCCACCTCATGCGAAGAGTTGACTCATTGGAAAAGACCCTGATGCTGGGACGGATTGGGGGCAGGAGGAAAAGGGGATGACAGAGGATGAGATGGCTGGATGGCATCACCGACTCAATGCACATGAGTTTGGGTGAACTCCAGGAGTTGGTGATAGACAGGGAGGCCTGGCCTGCTACGATTCATGAGGTCACAAAGAGTCGGACACGACTGAGCAACTGAACTGAACTGACTCTACTGAACTGAGGGTAGCAGGACATTAGGGCAGCTAATAAGGATGATTGTTAGTTTGAAATGGAAGATATGAATGGACTGGCATACTGTTTATTTTGAATGGGAAAACTACTTATGAGCAGCTTTCGAGGGCATGAGGGTAGTAAAGTTTAAAATAATTAACCTGAGGTACTTGTTTTGTTGTTTAATCACCAAGTCATGTCCGAATCTTGTGCACCCCATGGACTCTAGCCACCAGAATCCTCTGTCCATGGAACTTCCCAACCAAGAACACTGGAATGGGTTGTCATTTCCTATGCCAGAGGATCTTCTCAACTAAAGGATAAAACCCAAGTCTCCTACAATGCAGACCTATTCTTTCCCACTGAGCCACCAAGAAGCTCTGAGGAGCTTGCTAGTTATTTAGATAAAGGTGACAGGTTGATGCTTCACTGATTTGGGGCCTGAAAGAGCTTATGAACTGTGCCATGTCTGAACAAAATATCTTGGGAGCCATAGTGTGAATGTGTGTGTGTTGTGTATGTATTAACTACAGTTATGATTAAGATCTTAAGAATAGATGAAGTTCTCTATAAGGAGGGGAGAATAAGACATAGATTGAGAAGCAATCCTCCCTGAGGTTCTCAGATGTTAGATTTTACAGGTGGAGTAAAGGACGAAATATCAATAAAAGAAACTGTTGATGAGGTATATCCAAGCTAAGAAAAGGGATATATCATGAAAGAGAGATTGGCCAAACTTTCCAAATACTAATTTGGACAAGGATATTTAGCAACATGGAGACCACTTCAAACCTGAAAAGGGATTCAGTAGAGCTTTGGTAATGAAAGTCATCTTGGAATTACTTGCTAAATAAATGAGAAAATGTAGATAGTATTGTCCAGATGTTTGGATAAGATGAAGAACAGGAAATTAGCATGGCAGCTGGAGCAGATGATTGAAGCTTTATAGTGTTCATCCATAATGTGCATCCCACATAAATTCAAAATCAATTTAGAGATAGACACAGAAGTCAAACAAATGGAATCACAGTTATTGTGAAACATATTATTGGTAAAGTTTTGCTTGGTTATGTGAGCAAACTATGTTGACAAATGGGCTTGGCTAACATGCTCTGCCACATTTCACCCTCCAAAAAGGTTAAACATTGAAACAGAGTTCTTGAGGGTCAGTTTTCATTTTCTCTGCAGACATCCTTACCCAAAACAGTCACTGGGTCCCAGAAGGAGTTGGGTGGTATAGCCAATGTGCTCACAGTCAGTAATCAGGAAAGCAGAACACAGATTAGCAATTAGAAATACTACTCACAGTAAATATCCATAGCCACATCCACACTAAGTATTGAATGTTTTTACTTGCTAGTTAAAAATTTTGATCATCCATCATTTGGCTATTACTTTTGGGAGAAAAAAACCCCAAAACTCCATCTTGGCTGCTTTCAAAACAAAAACTATGGCTTCATATGTAATTATGCTGGTTCCCAAAGAAGGCAGAGTAGAACTTTTCTCCAGAAAACACAGAGCACATTAATTCCAATTCCATCATACATCCAAGGTTGAAAAGCTATTATTATCCATACAAAATATCTCTATCCATGTTCTTCAATTAGTTTGTTTAGATGTCTCCAAAGAGATGAATGATACTAGCTATTTATTGCAGTACCAGCAATATAACAGTATTCCTCATTTGAGTAGGTGTTTTATTACCCTGAAAAAGGGAAAGCATATTTCTCTGTCTTCCTTTGCTAATGATTCTTAGTTCTCTCAACATGCCTCGCCTTTCTAGCACAATCAGTCTACAATCAGTGGGGACACACTTGTAGTTCCACAAAGTCACGCTTATGGTCCTATTTCAGTGAAAAAGATTATACATTGGAGGAACCGTGGGATATTTCCATAAAGGAATGAAGAAAGTTATAGAATTTGGGAAAAGTGGCAAGTAGGTGAAATCTAACTGAAGCTGGGTTTGATTAGCTGAAAACAGAAATGGACTTTGTGTAATATGCTCAATGTGACATCTAGATTGGAAAGTAGATGCAAGATCCTGTTTTCATGGAAACAACAAAATTGTCCAGAATACTATTATCTGCATCTCAGGACCTGGATTGAACATTGAGGCTGGACTCTGTACTAAATGATGTAGATACCCAGGCAGGAGTGGCGTGTCTCACTCATATGCTTTCAAACCACAGTGTTTCTGATGGCATGATTTCCAGGGGACAGAATTTCTCAATAATTAAGAAATCAGTAGTCACTAAAGAAGGTAGTTGTTATGACACTATGCAGCTGCAGCTATCCTCGGAGACATACTGTTTCATGTTAACTTTGAGCTGGCCTTGTCTGTTATCCTAGCCTGATGAGTGAGAGAGCCAATTATAACTTTATCAGTATGTGCTAATTTTAATTTTCTCTTTACTGATTTGTAACATATCAAGATCTCTTTATTTGCCATTTTTCTTAGTCTCGAATGGTCTTGGCTCACATCCGCACATGTGTCATCCCCCTTTACTTGTGTCAAATTTCATTGCCAGTGCTGTCTTTTCATCCTGTCTAAAATTTCAGTGTTTCCCCTGGAAACTTATTATCTCCTTCTCTGCATTACTTTTCTTCTTAGTCCTTATCACTATTCATTTACCTACTACAGAAAGCAGCTTCTAAATTGGCCCCCAAAGATGCCCTGCATCCTGGTATTCTTTACGTGGTGTAATCTCTCCTTTCCATGTAGGCAGGATTTAATGATTCATTCCTAACAAAGAAGATATAAGAACCAATGGAATGTAGCTTTGGACATTATTTCCTCAAAAATGGTAGCTTCCACTTCTTCCTTTTAGGGGAAAGCAAGCTGCTATTTTGTGAATCACCCAGTGGTCAGGTTTATATAACAAGGAAAGATGCCTCCAGCCAACAGCCAATAGTCCTGTGAAGGATCTTGCTAGTGAATTTTCTGACTGTGGCTGGGAATGAGAAGTTGTTATCTGCCTTATTAGAGATTTCGAGTCAGAAGCATCCTGAGTAGCTTTAACTGATTTGTGACCCACAGATACTGTGCAATAGAAATAATTTAAGTAATTTTCTTTGGCATAATTAATTCTACAGATAACTGTTGACACTTAGTTTAATTATCACTTCACCAACTAGAATACATCCTCACTCAGGACGCAGTGATTTTGATTTTTCCTTGTTGCTTAGAACTAGGAATGGCACTATCATTGCATATTAATATATACTCATAAGGTGTCCCAAATTTGGTATCCTGATAAAGAAGTAGACTGTGAGGTCTTAACATACCAAGCTTATAATTTATACAAGAGTCACTTGCTAATAACATAAGGATTATCTTCCAAAGAAAATCTGACTGGCAATAAGTACAGAGAAAAGAATGGCCTAGAAATTAGCATGTCCTTTTGAAACATCTGAGCCACATTAAATATGGTGGATAACATTTTGCTTTTGTCTAAATGAAGATATATACAACACAAGAGTTCATCAGCTCTACTTCAATCTTTCCTTCAATTCTCTGAGGTTACTTAAAAGAAGAAGACTTACCCAGAGAGATGTTATGGGGAGGGAGGTGGGAGGAGGGTTCAGGATTGGGAACACGTGTACACCATGGCGGATTCATGTTGATGTATGGCAAAACCAATACAATATTGTAAAGCAAAATAAAGTAAAATAAAAAAATTAAAAGAAGACTTAAACAAATTTTGTACTATCAGTTTGCGAATTGCTGTTTTTGTTCAGTCATTCAGTCGTGTCCAACTCTTTGCAACCCAATGGGTTGTCTCACACCAGGCTTCTCTGTCCTTCACCAACTCCCAGAGCTTGCTCAGACTCATATCTACTGAGTCTACGATGCCATCCCACCATCTCATCCTCTGTCATCCCCTTCTCCTCCTGCCCTCAATCTTTCCCAGCATCAGGGTCTTTTCTAGTGAGTCAGCTCTTAGCTTCAGGTGGTCAAAGTATTGGAGCTTCAGCTTCAACATCAATCTTTCCAATGAATATTCAGGACTGATTTCCATAAAGATTGACAAATTTGATCTCCTTGCAGTCCAAGGGACACTCAAGAGTCTTCTCTAACACCACAGTTCAAAAGCATCAATTTTTCAGTGCTCAGCTTTCTTTCTTTCTTTTTTTTTTTAAACTTTATTTTACTTTACAGTACTGTATTGGTTTTGGCATACATTGACATGAATCTGCCATGGGTGTACATGAACTCCCAAACATGAACCGCCCCCTCCCACCTCCCACCCCACATCATCCCTCTGGATTATCCCCATGCACCAGCCCCAAGCATCCTGCATCCTGCATTGAACATAGACTGGTGATTCGTTTCTTACATGATAGTATATATATTTCAATGCTATTCTCCCAAATCATCCCACCCTCTTCCTCTCCCTCAGAGTCCAAAAGTCTGCTCTACACATCTGTGTCTCTTTTGCTGTCTTACATACAGGGTCCTCATTACCTTCTTTCTAAATTCCATATGTATGTGTTAGTATACTGTATTAACGTCAAAGCATCAATTCTTCAGTGCTCAGCTTTCT
The DNA here is from genome assembly GCA_006410675.1 of Oreotragus oreotragus. Taxonomy (NCBI): domain Eukaryota; kingdom Metazoa; phylum Chordata; class Mammalia; order Artiodactyla; family Bovidae; genus Oreotragus; species Oreotragus oreotragus. The sequence goes on from SJYX01016879.1 coordinate 251,492, forward strand.
TAATGGTCAAATTCTCACATCTATAATATGACTACTGAAAAATACATAACTTTGACTACACAGACCTTTGCTGGCAAAGTGCTGTCAATGCTTTTTCATACACAGTGTAGATTTGTCACAGCTTTTCTTGCAAGGGGCAAGCATCTTTAATTTCATGGCTGCAGTCACCGTCCACAGTGATTGATACATATAGCAATTTAATAAGTATACAGTCCTGAGGAATTCTGGCTCTATATGCCAATACTAAAGAAAGTGGTTTCATAAATTGATGTATACTATTAAAGTAGCATGTATTTTTGAAATTATAACAAATTTCCCTATTACAGTTTTGGTCACTCCAGTTCTCTTATTAATCAAGTTTCTGTATATTTAGGGGATAGTTTCTAGGAACTTCTCTCTATAGAATTATTTAATTTTGCTATCTCTGTCCAAATACATATGCTATCTTGAAAACTCTACCTTTATGTAAAAATCTTAATAATTTACACATTCTTGGGTGTAAGTTCACTGGAAAAGGTTTGTTGATCGTGAATTTCATTGACAGGAATCTAGAGATAAGTTGAAAAAAAAAAACTTTAAAATTTTGAGAGTCTATCCTATGTAAATTTCTGGCATATATTTATTTATAGACACTATATTTTTGTTATTACTGGTATCATTTTAAAAATATTTATTCTTTATTCAGTTCAGTTCAGTTCAGTCGCTCAGTCATGTCTGACTCTTTGTGACCCCATGAATCGCAGCACGCCAGGCCTCCCTGTCCATCATCAACTCCCGGAATTCACTCAGACTCATGTCCATCGAGTCGGTGATGCCATCCAGCCATCTCATCTTCTGTCCTTCCCTTCTCCTCCTGCCCCAATCCTCCCAGCTTCAGAGTCTTTTCCAATGAGTCAACTCTTCTCATGAGGTGGCCAAAGTACTGAAGTTTCAGCTTCAGTATCATTCCTTCCAAAGAAATCCCAGAGCTGATCTCCTTCAGAATGGACTGGTTGGATCTCCTTGCAGTCCAAGGGACTCTCAAGAGTCTTCTCCAACACCACAGTTCAAAAGCATCAATTCTTCGGCGCTCTGCCTTCTTCACAGTCCAACTCTCACATCCATACATGACCACAGGAAAAATCATAGCCTATTCTTTATTAGTAGTGAATAAATTTGAAAATGATAATAATGTTCTTTATAAAAAGAAAATTTTAATTTTGATGTAACTAAATTTATTGTTTTGCCTTGTCATTTGTTCTGTAAAAGTTTTATGCAAGAAGTTTCTTTTCTGCCTCTAGGACATTAAAGTTTTTCTTAATTTTCTTTATTAGCTTTGTGGTTTAGCCTTCAAAATTAAATATTCAGTCAATCTAGGTTCCATCCTTGTGTGACACATTTGATTGTTTCTTTTGCTCTATACAAAGAACTAGGTTTCCTGATGCAATCTACTGAAATTCTCTATCTTTCTTAAATGATTTATGGGAATACATTAATGTATATGAGAAGGCTATAAATAGTCAGTTTTCAGCTTTCTATTCTTTCAATTGCTTTATTAGTGTGTTGTCAAACATGCTAAATTTTAAAACATATGGCATGCTATAATCTACTATAGCATGTCTTACATTATCTTCTTTTTAAAATATCTATTGGGCTCTTTGTGTATTTTTATTTATTTATTTTCTGGTTTTTTTTTTTCTAAGTCTTTATTGAATTTGCTACAGAAGTGCTTCTGTTCTATGTTTTGCTATTTTAGCCACAAAGCATGCCAGATCTTGGCTCCCTGATCAGAAATTGAACAGTGAAGGTGAAGTCTTAACAACTGGACCACTGGGAAAGTTCGGAGACTTTCCTTTTATTATTATTATTTTTTTACTTTATTTTACTTTACAATACTGTTTTGCCATATATCAACACGAATCCGCCACGGGTGTACATGAGTTCCCAATTCTGAATGCCCCTTCCACCTCCCTCCCCTAACTATCTCTCTGGGTCATCCCAGTGCACCAGCCCCAGGCATCCTGTATCCTGCATCGAACCTAGACTGGAGATTCGTTTCTTCCATGATATTATACATGTTCCAATGCCATTCTCCCAAATCATCCCACCCTCTCCCTCTCCCACAGAGTCTAAAGTCTGTTCTATACATCTTTGTGTATTTTTAAACTTCTCCATATATTTATTAACAATTTTCAAGTTTCTCAAAAAGAAAAATTATTGAAATTAGAACTCCATAAAATTTACATAAATTTAAAACATAGGCAACAGAATTGAATATGTCTAACAGAAAAAAAATTACTTAGACTATACAAAAATTCTTAAAATTAACAGCAAAGACACCAAAACTATAATAGAAAGTGAATAAACAGTGTATATAGGCCCTTTACAGAATAAGAAACCAAAGGAGTCACTAAGCATATGAAAAAGTGCTCAAAATCATTGGCATTTAGAAATAGTGATTAAAGAAAACCTGGGATATCATTTTATACCTCAATTACTGTCTAATTAGAGAGTGCTTTATAATTCCAAGTGTTAATAGGATTGTGTGAAATTGTAAAATCCCCTTGATCACAGGAAGATCTTTGAAACTCTCCCAGAAATCCAAATATGATAGTTTGTGCTCAGCACAAAGTAAGTGCTCAGTTGTATTTCAGTTGGTAAGTCATCTCTAACTCTTTGAAACCCCATAGATTACATGGGGCTTCTCTGTTCTCCACTTTCTCCCTGAGTTTGCTCAAATTCATGTTCATTGAGTCATGTTAACTATGTCTTCCTCTGCTGCCCCCTATTGTGTCTAGCTCATGAAAAAGTACATTGTAAGAGAACACGTCAACTTGAACAATAGCACAACTACTAAATTACCTTGCTTGATAAGGGAAATAAGGCAAGCAAATATCTTAGATTTCCTAAAATCTTATTAAGATAAATTATTGATGCATACCTTACATAGATATAAGGATATGTATATAATTAACTTTTACTATAATAGAAAGTGAATAAACAGTGTATATAGGCCCTTTACAGAATAAGAAACCAAAGGAGTCACTAAGCATATGAAAAAGTGCTCAAAATCATTGGCATTTAGAAATAGTGATTAAAGAAAACCTGGGATATCATTTTATACCTCAATTACTGTCTAATTAGAGAGTGCTTTATAATTCCAAGTGTTAATAGGATTGTGTGAAATTGTAAAATCCCCTTGATCACAGGAAGATCTTTGAAACTCTCCCAGAAATCCAAATATGATAGTTTGTGCTCAGCACAAAGTAAGTGCTCAGTTGTATTTCAGTTGGTAAGTCATCTCTAACTCTTTGAAACCCCATAGATTACATGGGGCTTCTCTGTTCTCCACTTTCTCCCTGAGTTTGCTCAAATTCATGTTCATTGAGTCATGTTAACTATGTCTTCCTCTGCTGCCCCCTATTGTGTCTAGCTCATGAAAAAGTACATTGTAAGAGAACACGTCAACTTGAACAATAGCACAACTACTAAATTACCTTGCTTGATAAGGGAAATAAGGCAAGCAAATATCTTAGATTTCCTAAAATCTTATTAAGATAAATTATTGATGCATACCTTACATAGATATAAGGATATGTATATAATTAACTTTTATAGACATAAACAATTTGAAGCATGTGCACAACGAATAAATAGTACATATGAGGTGTATTGGGATGTTTTTATAACCACTGAAGCAAACCACCAACAAGAAAAAACACAAATTTAAATCTCTTAACTCTGGTATCTTTTTTTTTTTCTTGTCTAAGACGTTTTCCTTTCACTAATTATTAACTTTACAAAATTCAATATTACTTAAAATTTCCACTTAACCAAAACTAATTTTATACTCCATGATATATTATTTTTACATGTGCATCAACAAAACTCTAAATTCACTTATTTTAAAGTACACAAAAAAAATCTTCTTTCTTCAACATGATAGACATCCATATCATTATATAGAGTGCAAGAGGCAGCAAGGAAATGAATATGAAACCAAAGTACAGATCATACTGATCCTGACTCCAGAGGAAAAATGGACACACCAAGAGGACAACAACCAGCAGAGTTTAAAGGAACTATGCAAAAATCAAAACAGTAATACATTTTGCTAGATACAACGAGTCCTTGTTATCAGTAGATGAATTCTCTGTTTTTCTTTAGGGATAAGACTAGAAAATGAAAATGACAAGAGGCAAATGAAAGGTAGTATAGGAAAAAAGAGTGACTCTGCAGTTTCTTGTAATGAATTCCATTTTATTTCAGTGAATTTGTTCATGGGTTTTCAGTAAATTGTTTCATTTCAAAAAATTTTATACAATTACTATGATACCGAACTCCACAAATAATATTTATAATGATTTCCCCTAGTGCACAACATCATTTCAAAGATGTTTTTTAGTTATTTCTTAAGCTAACAGAAATAGATAGGCCAAGCACATGCTATTATCAGAAAAGTCTACAATGCACTTAAAAAATTAAATTAGAAAGATCTAAATAAAGAATAAAAAGTGTGAACAAAAACCTAGTTCTTCTAATTCTAAATGTTGCATTGCTGCCATAACTACATTCTGACATGACAATATTAGAAAACTGGTAGTAGTCTAAGTAATTGAGCAGATGCAAAATAAACCATATTTAAATTTGCATGTCCAGTAAAAGAACAGTTAATCACACTAAATCTGTCATCTTCTGACAGTGTTGGTGATATGCTATGAAGTAGTTCAAAACAAAAGATGACCCTGTGTGTTTAATAAACATATATCTGGCCTTAGAATAGTTCTAGAACTATATCATTATTTGTGAGACAAATATAAATTAAACTATGGTATAACATATCTGGGATTCCCTGATAGCTCAGCTGGTAAAAAATCTTCCTGCAATGCAGAAGACCCCAGTTCAATTTCTGGGTCAGGAAGATCCACTGGAGAAGGGATAGGCTACCCACTCCTGCATTCATGGATTTCCTTGGTGCTTCGGAGGGTAAAAAAAAAAAAAAAAAACTGCCTGCAATGCAGGAGACCTGAGTTCAGTCCCTGGACTGGGAAGATCTTCTGAAGAAGGGAAAGGGTACCCACTCCAGTATTCTGGCCTGGAGAATTCCATGAGGGACTGTATAGAACATGGAGTTGCAAAGAGTTGGACATGACTGAGTAACTTTCATTTTCATAACATGTCAAATATCACTTGTAAATACAGAACTAAAATATTTTGGTTCTTTAGCAAAAGAAGATTGAAATTGGGGAGGAGACAGTTCTAGCAAAAAGGCAGGAGACTCAGAAATAAATTTTGAATGTACCAGGATTTAAAACTGGAAGATAATTTCTCTATAAACAAGAAATGCATTCTTAGAAATGACCATGTGAGATTAAAAAAAAAAAAGTCCTACTATGGCTTTCATTACAGATGGTTTATTTATCAGTATAGTCCATATATTAATCTATTATATTTGCTCAACTTTAAAACAAGAAAAAATCAAATAATAATATATTATATCTTGTCCTAATTATTTCTTAATTGTCTCTCACAAAGTTAAAACGAATGGGGAACAATTATGCGGTATAATGAAATCTCTACAAACTGAATGCATTTTTTGTAAGCTTATTTTGTATATATATGTATTTAGCTATTTTTAAAATTTTGCATATATATATGCTTAGCTATCTTAACACAATTTAATACATTTTGTGGTACAAATTCCATTCATTACATTGTGCAACAATCACCACTATCTATTCCTAAAATTTTTCATTACTTTGACAAAAACTCTGGAGTGAATAAACAGTAAAAAATAGAGACAGCTTCACATAATAACATGTTATTATTGCATGGGTACCATGCTAAGATTCTTTTATCATTACAGTTTTTGTGTATATGCTGCTGAAGCAAACACTAGCATGTGTTTGTTTGTTTGTTTTTCCTCAAAATAATTCCCATTTAGAACTTCAGAAAATCCACCAAATGGAATGATGGCGTTCTGTTGAGTTACTACCAGAAACAATTTGGATTTTGTATTTAAGCCCTGCCTCTTGTCTCCTTGATGGTCACCTTCTGAATAGAGCTGTTTCTACAAAAATCCAGTACTGCAAAATAGCTTCTATGTAGGTCAGACAGCTCAAGTCCTTGCTCTGTAACAATGATGACAAAATTAATGAATACAAATTAATATGTATTTAGTATCAGTTCAGTCGCTCAGTCATGTCCGACTCTTTGCGACCCCATGAATCGCAGCACGCCAGGCCACCCTGTCCATCACAAACACCCGGAGTTCACTCAAACTCATGTGCATCGAGTTGGTGATGCCATCCAGCCGTCTCATCCTCTGTATTCCCCTTTTCCTCCTGCCCCCAGTACCTCCCAGCATCAGAGTCTTTTCCAGTGAGTCAACTCTTCACATGAGGTGGCCAAAGTATTGAAGTTTCAGCTTCAGTATCAGTTCCTCCGTGAACACCCAGGACTGATCTCCTTTAGGATGAACTGGTTGGATCTCCTTGCAGTCCAAGGGACTCGCAAGAGTCTTCTCCAACACCACAGTTCAAAAGCATCAATTCTTCAGTGATCAGCTTTCTTCACAGTCTAACTCTCACATCCATACATGACCACAGGAAAAACCATAGCCTTGACTAGATGGACCTTTGTTGGCAAAGTAATGTCTTTGCTTTTCAATATGCTATCTAGGTTGGTCATAACTTTCCTTCCAAGGAGTAACCATCTTTTAATTTCATGGCTGCAATCACCATCTGCAGTGATTTTGGACCCCCAAAATAAAGTCTGACACTGTTTCTACTGTTTCCCCAGCTATCCGCCATGAAGTGATGGGACCAGATGCCATGATCTTAGTTTTCTGAATGTTGAGTTTTAAGCAAACTTTTTCACTCTCCTCCTTTCATTTTCATCAAGAGGATTTTTAGTTCCTCTTCACTTTCTACCATAAGGGTGGTGTCATCTACATATCTAAGGTATTGATATTTCTCCCGGCAACCTTGACTCCAGCTTGTGCTTCCTCCAGCCCAGCGTTTCTCATGATGTACTCTGCATATAAGTTAAATAAGCAGGGTTACAATATACAGCCTTAACGTACTCCTTTTTCTATTTGGAACCAATCAGTTGTTCCATGTCCAGTTCCTGATCTGCATACAGGTGTTGCAAAAGGCAGGTCAGGTGGTCTAATATTCCCATCTCTTTCAGAATTTTCCTCAGTTTATTGTGATCCACACAGTAAAAGGCTTTGGCATAGTCAATAAAGCAGAAATAGATGTTTTCCTGGAACTCTCTTGCTTTTTTGATGATCCAGCGAATGTTGGCAATTTGATCTCTGGTTCCTCTGCCTTTTCTAAATATAGTTTGAACATCTGGAAGTTCATGGTTCACATACTGTGAACTGGTTTGGAGAATTCTGAGCATTACTTTATTAGCATACAAGATGAGTGCAATTGTGTGGTAGTTTCAGCATTCTTTGGCATTGCCTTTCTTTGGGGATTGGAATGAAAACTGACCTTTTCCAGTCCTGTGGCCACTGCTGAGTTTTCCAA
>SJYX01016879.1:261231-305873 GCA_006410675.1 Oreotragus oreotragus
GGTCTTGATTTGCATTTCTCTGATAATGAGTGACGTTGAGCATCTTTTCATGTGTTTGTTAGCCATCCGTATGTCTTCTTTGGAGAAATGTCTATTTAGTTCTTTGGCCCATTTTTTGATTGGGTCGTTTATTTTTCTGGAATTGAGCTGTATAAGTTGCTTGTATATTTTTGAGATTAGTTGTTTGTCAGTTGCTTCATTTGCTATTATTTTCTCCCATTCAGAGGGTTGTCTTTTCACCTTGCTTATAGTTTCCTTTGTTGTGCAGAAGCTTTTAATTTTTATTAGATCCCATTTGTTTATATTTGCTTTTTTTTTTTTTAAGTTTTTTGTATTTATTTATTTTTTTACACGAACTCCCAAACATATTTCCAGTATTCTGGGAGGCGGATCATAGAGGATCCTGCTGTGATTTATGTCGGAGAGTGTTTTGCCTATGTTCTCCTCTAGGAGTTTTATAGTTTCTGGTCTTACGTTTAGATCTTTAACCCATTTTGAGTTTATTTGTGTGTGTGGTGTTAGAAAGTTATCTAGTTTCATTCTTTTACAAGTGGTTAACCAGTTTTCCCTAATTTTTTTGGAGAGATCTCTAGTCCTTCCCATTCTGTTGTTTTCCTCTATTTATTTGCATTGACCACTGAAGAAGGCTTTCTTATCTCTCCTAGCTATTCTTTGGAACTCTGCATTCAGATGCTTATATCTTTCCTTTTCTCCTTTTCGTTTCACTTATCTTCTTTTCACAGCTGTTCATAAGGCCTGCTCAGAGAGCCATTTTGCTTTTTTGCATTTCTTTTCCCTGGGAATGGTCTTGATTCCTATGTCTTGTACAACGTCACGAGCCTCAGTCCATAGTTCATCAGGCACTCTGTCTATCAGATGTAGTCCCTTAAATCTATTTGTCACTTCCACGGTATAATCATAAGGGATTTTATTTAGGTCATACCTGAATGGTCTAGTGGTTTTCCCCACTTTCTTCAATTTAAGTCTGAATTTGGCAATAAGGAGTTCATGATCTGAGCCACAGTCAGCTCCCGGTCTTGTTTTTGCTGACTGTATAGAGCTTTTCCATCTTTGGCTGCAGAGAATATAATCAGTCTGACTTCAGTGTTGACCATCTTGTGATCTTCATGTGTAGAGTCTTCTCTTGTGTTTTTGAAAGAGGGTGTTTCCTATGACCAGTGTGTTCTCTTTGCAAAACTGTATTAGGTTTGCCCTGCTTCATTCTGTACTCAGAGACCAAATTTGCCTGTTAGTCCAGATGTTTCTTTACTTCCTACTTTTGCATTTCAGTCCCTTATAATGAAAATGACATCTTTTTTGTGTTTTAGTTCTAAAAGGTCTTGTAGGTCTTCATAGAGCCATTCAACTTCAGCTTCTTCAGCATTCCTGGTTGGGGCATAGGCTTGGGTTACCGTGATATTGAATGGTTTGCCTTGCAAACGAACAGAGATCATTGTGTCCTTTTTGAGATTGCACCCAAGTAATGCATTTAGGACTCTTTTGTTGACCATGATGTATTAGTTGGGTGAATTTTGTTATTTGAACCACAGAAAGAGAAAATCTTCAACTTTGAACTATGAAAATACATTTTTTTAAAATTTCATGACATATTTTCCTTCACAAATTATTCTGTTGTCTTCCATTCTCTTTCATTACATTAGATAACCATAATTGTAATATACATACATATTTCGTGGCACACACATGTGTATGTGTGTGTGTATGTTAGTCACTCAGTCATATCCAACCCTTTGCAACAACGTGAACTGTAGCCCACCAGGCTCCTCCATCCATGGGATTTTCCAGGCAAGAATACTGGAGTGGGGTACCATTTCCTTCTCCAGGAGGTACTATTATAAATATATAAAACTTATTTTTATCTATATATAGTATTTTTTTCTGTTCCCAGATAATGCATCTTTTTAATATTTCTATATGTCTCATTTTGCATTTTCTCACTCAAGATTAGTTTCTTAAAGTTGATGTATGATGATATATGTTTTTGGAATGTATAGACATGAGATATAATTTATCTACTTGTCAAGTGATGGCTATCTAAGTTGTTTTTACTGTTGAAAAACTTATATACACAATACCATATGTGTGTATATAAAAGATACTGAAATATGCATACATATAAGTATGTTATAATAAACATCTATCTATATATATATTAAAATATATAGTCAAAAATAAAAAAGCTTAAATTATATTTGAGGAAATTTGTTTCAAAGCTAAACAGAAAGATAAATATAGAAAATGTAAGTAACATGATTCATAGATTTGAAACCTATTAAGAAGCTCTAGAAGACTGAATGGGAAATATTGGGAGAATGGCATTGAAACATGTATACTATCACGTAAGAAACTAATTGTCATGCTATGTTCGATATAGGATACAGGATGCTTGGGGCTGGTGCACGGGGATGATCCAGAGAGATGATATGGGATGGGAGGTGGGAGGGGGGTTCAGGATTAGGAACTCATGTACACCTGTGGCTGATTCATGTCAATGTATGGCAAAACCAATACAATATTGTAAAGCAAAATAAAGTAAATAATAACAATAATAAAATAAAGAAATAATAGAAAAAATGTTTAGATATGAAAACCACATATTTGTTTCTAAAGGTTATACTGAATAATCAAAATGAAAAGCAAACTGTCTCGAAATCTCTCATTAAATTTTAAACATCAGCCATTAAAAAGAATACATTTGAATCAGTTCTAATAAGATGGATGAAACTGGAACCAATTATACAGAGTGAAGTAAGCCAGAAAGAAAAACACCAATACAGTATACTAACACATATATATGGAATTTAGAAAGATGGTAATGAGGACCCTGTATGCAAGACAGCAAAAGAGATACAGATGTGTAGAGCGGACTTATGGACTCTGAGGGAGAAGGAGAGGGAGAGGGAGAGGGAGGGATGATTTGGGAGAATAGCATTGAAATATGTATACTATCATGTAAGAAATGAATTGCCAGTCTATGTTCAATGCAGGATGCAGGATGCTTGGGGCTGGTGTATGGGGATGATCTGGAGGGAAGATGTGGGGTTGGAGGTGGGAGGGGGGTTCATGTTTGGGAGTTCGTGTAAAAAAATAAATAAATACAAAAAATAAAAAAAAATAAAAAATAAATAAAAAAGAAAAAAGAAAAAAAATAATTTTAAACATCAACAATAAAGGGATCTTAAAAAGTCATTGAATGGTATAAAACAAAGTCATTTACAAAAGAAAAGTGAATTTAAGTCAGACTTTCTGCTGGGAATGGCAGTTTCCTTGTTCGTATACCTTGTTCATGTTTTGACACCCAATGGGCCAGTTAATACTGGGCCTTGGGCTTGCAACATTTTCTTTTCAAGATCTAAAAAACCCATGAAGCCTGTTCTGAGATTATCACTTTAGGAGGGAATATCTTAGCCTGTTTCATGCTAAAAGGACACTCTTTTTTTCTTTGCTTGAAGTATGCACTACATATGATCCCTGATCAACAGTTCTATCTGCATTTAACAAGGAGGGCTCATATAGACAAATTGCCCTATGTTCTCCAAGAGAAATCTGATGGCCTTGAGGCTCCTATGTACACTCCTGAAGCTGATCTTACTCTGTCTCTTCTCTGTATCAATAAGCATTATTCCATCCACTGCTTGACTGTGTTGAGTTCTTCTTAATGAATCTCATACCAAGGTGCAGTGGGCAAAAGTGTTTAGAGTCCTCTTCTGGGACCAGTGATCTGTGTACAATAATCTTCTCAACACTTTCCAGGAGCAAAATTGGGTGGTGGTAGAAAATGGGACAGTAATATCAAAGTTCCTAGTTTTATTTTATTATGGTTTTAGGGGAAATGTATATATTAGTGAACTAAAGATGAAAAATTATAAGTGTAACGCAGGAAATTTTAATAGTAGAGAAGAAAATATAAGACAAATACAGGATGGCATATATGTATATATATTAAAATGTGGAGAGTTATGAGATATGTTAAATGTTTATTGCTTAAAAACATATGTTTGAATATAATATTCAATAAAACAATGTTATAACTCATCAGAAATACAACTAAAATAATTAATAATTTATTTACTAGGTAAATAAAATGAGGCATCATTTAATGCCTCATTGTCTAAAGTCATTAGCATGTACTGGTGGCTCAGAGGTCAAAGCATCAGCCTGCAATGAGGGAGACCTGGGTTCAATATCTGGGTCAGGAAGACCCCCTGGAAAAAGAAATGGAAACCCATTCTAGTATTCTTGCCTGGAGAATCCCATGGATGGAGAAGCCTGGTGGGCTACAGTCCACGGGGTCACAAAGAGTCGGACAGGACTGAGCAACTTAACTAACTTTAACTAACTTTGTCTAAAGTCATTAAGATTGTGCACCTAATTTTATTCATTCCAGTATATGTGGGGAGGGGTTTTCTCCACACCACTCAGAAAATCTTAGTCACCAGTTGAGTGTCCAAAAATCCAACCTAATTTTGACACTATCTACCTGAAGATAGCATCAGATCTGTCGTTAAGGGCTGTCCTACAAGTCTGACCTTTACCTCCACTTTGGATACCAAGTGCAAGTCCAGGTTGTTACCTGTGCTTCTGTACCACCTGGGTATGGATTGGAGGTTACAATGATCTTCTCTTTGGGTTCCATAAATTTGTTTACAGAACTGAGAGAAATATTTTACCCAATTCAGAAATAACCACATGGAAGTTCACTTAGGGCAAAGTATGGGAAAAAGGCAAGGAGATTCCATACCTTTTCTGAATGCACCACTCTCTCCGGGTGTCCTTGGGTTCACCAACCTGGAAGCTCTCCAAATCCCATCCTTTTTAGTTTTTATGGAAACTCAATTACATAGTCATGATTGATTGATTAAATCAATGGTTACTGAGGATTAATCCAATTCCCAGCCCCTTGCCCCTCCCAGAAGCTCATAGGATCAAATGAAAGTGCCAATCCATTGCCATGACTGGGTCCTTGGGCGATGGGCACCCATCTTTAGATGTGGCCCAAAGCTCGCTTCATGACAAAGGACAACATTATAGCTTTAATCATTTAGGAAATCCCAAGGGCTTTAGTCCCTCTGTGCCAGAAACACAGATGAAAACCCCATATCTATATCTATCTATCTATCTACATATTTATTTATGAATCACAATAATGTACTTGTTAAATCAAAAGTTAGGTACAAATATTTTACAGAACACAGTTGTTAATAGGTATAACTATTTTACAGAGTTATTGAGATAAGTACGAGGAAATAAGTGAAAAGAGTTAAAAGAGGTAGATTCTAATGAACCACTCTGTGTTTCAGTTCAGTTCAGTTCAGTCGCTCAGTCGTGTCTGACTCTTTGCGACACCATGAATCGCAGCACGCCAGGCCTCCCTTTCCATCACCATCTCCTGGAGTTCACTCAGACTCACGTCCATTGAGTCCGTGATGCCATCCGGCCATCTCATCCTTGGTCGTCCCCTTCTCCTCCTGCCCCCAATCCCTCCCAGCATCAGAGTCTTTTCCAATGAGTCAACTCTTCTCATGAGGTGGCCAAAGTACTGGAGTTTCAGCTTTAGCATCATTCCTTCCAAAGAAATGTTTGGGAACCAAAAACACTCTGTGGTTGGGTACCAAAAAAGACCTGATATTGACTTTTCATTGTAATTTCCTTTGTCATTTTTATGTCACATCATAAGCATATTGTACTTGGAGAAACATGTAATTAACATAAAACTAAAGAGGAAAAATGTATACCTATTGACCTGAAATCCAGGCAAATTATATGAAGCTTTTATGGATATAAGAGCCTGGAGGGCTACAGTCCTTGGGGTCGCAGAGAAAAAGTATTAGGTCTATCAGTTTAACAGTGGCCAAGAATACTACCAAATCACCATGAACCTCACTATTTAAATTCTATCGCTTTTAATTTCTCAACATTTCTGTTTCTAAATCTTGTTCTTTCAAGTGCTATAGCAACTTATACTGGGGTCAAACTTAAAGTTAAGCTACTTAAACTATATGGAAATTATTTTATACAAGAACCCACTCTTTACATATCTTTCTTTAGCTTTGCTCTAATTTCATTCTTTTGAACATAGCTGACCAGTTTTCCCAGCACCATTTATTGAAGAGACTGTGTTTTCTCCATTGTAAATTTTTCCCTCTTTGTCAAAGACAAGGTGTCCATAAGTGTGTACATTTCTCTCTGGTCTTTATATCTTGTTCCATTTGTCTATATTTCTGTCTTTGTGCCAGTACCATGCTGTCTTGATGACAATAACTTTGCAGTTAAAAAATATATATATAATGATTCGTTTAAAAAAATATTTATATAAAGTGTTTATATGGTGATAAGCTCAAAGATTACCAAAATGAGCTTTTGTTTTGAAAAAGTGTAGTATATTTTTCATACTATTCTTAATATTCAATATCCATTTAAGCTACCTGCTTTAAAATAATACACTTTACTTAATAAGAAATTTAAAACCATTCTTCATATGTCTATTTAATAATGTGTTATTTCATATCATTAAAGTTTGCTGGTTTTCATATGGTACACAATATATCCTCTGAATGAGGTTTATGTCTAGAAGTGGAAAATATATACTGTAATAATGAAACATGTAATATTCAGTATCTTCTTTGGTAAACATAACCCAAACATTAAATCTTGAGTTGCAACATTCTAAAATGCTTCCTATTTATTTACTACTTCACTATCATTTTGTTCTGATTTCTTTATAACTTTCCTTAAGTTAGACTCTTCTCAAATTCCTACATCTTCCCACACCTTAGCATTATATGAATACATTCATTTATTTTTCTTATCAGGCCCTTGTTTTTCAGTCTCCTCCTCTGCCTATTCATCCCCCAGAAAACCACTTTTCCTTAAAATCAGTCACAAGTATCAGCTGTTTTCAAGTAATGAGCCATAACACCTCCCAAACCCCAATTTTCAGACTTTCTTACATAACTCAGATTCACCCTCAACAACATTAAACTCCTCTCCACTCCATTTTAGCAATATAGTTGCCAAGACACTTGCAAAGACCTTAATCTGCTCCATTTGTGAAATTTGAATTGTGGATTTGTACTTTCTGACTAATCCATCATTTCAGGGGCATCACTCTGTTTCATAATATACTGGAAATTGAATGGGTTTTGAAGTTTATATGTGAGTTTTGCACTTACTATGTGAGTTTCTGAATAAAAGGTAAACTCTTAAGCCTCACTTTCCTCTTATTTGAAATTAAAAAAATAAATGCTATTTATCCCAGATGTATGTTTTTTCAGATGTATGTTTAAATATACTTTGGACTATACTATATTCATTTTCATTATTGCAGAAAGCAGTTGATTAGATGTTTCTGTATTTTGAAAAAAGAAGAGTCAAAAAGATAGAAATATTACCTTTGACTCTACACACAAGGTATATTTATATATTACGTTATATTTATGTCCTTCAATACTATTCAGAGAAAGAGTATTCTTTCATTTCATGACTATCTCATTTTTTTGTTTCTTTTTGCTTATAAGTAACTAGTATCAAGACAATCAACACTTTCAATTCCCTCACCAGTTTGTGATATAAGATGAATAAAGTTAACAGGCAATTAAAATCAAGGAGGGCATGAATGGAAGATGTCCAATCCTTGTGACATAGATAATTATTGACATCTGTGACCCTACAGAGATAATCATGTTTTGACACTTTATTACATCTGCTTTTTTTTTTTTAAGTAGATGTTATCAACAAAAAAATAGCCAATAGTTATTTCTGGGGCTAATGCTATAATTATTAAAATTATTGTTTGAAGAAAGAAGCTAATAAACTATACATATAACAATTGAAGAATTTGTCACCAACATGACTAACTTATTGTGTCATTTTGTCATGGTTTTCAGAAGAGAATGGGAACACAGAAAATAAATTAGTAGCTTTATATTTTGGGGGGATGTCAAGCAACTTCATTACAAGATGATCATAAGAAATTTTACATGATTAACATGATAAATTAAATGGGAAATTTGGTAATAATTTTCATTGCAACAAGTTATTTTTTAATTTTTAATTGAAGTAAAATTGAGAACTGGACAAGGAAAAACTGACTAGTATAAAATTGGGAAAAGAATACCTCAAGGCCGTATATTGTCACCCTGCTTCCTTAACTTATATGCAGAGTACATCATGTGAAATGCTGGGCTGGATGAAGCTCAAACTGTAATCAAGATTGCCAGGAGAAATATTATAACCTCAGATATGCAGATGACACCACCCTTATGGCAGAAAGTGAAGAGGAGCTAAAAAGCCTTTTGATAAAAGTGAAAGAGGAGAGTGAAAAAGTTGGCTTAAAGCTCAACATTCAGAAAATGAATATCATGGCATCCAGTCCCATCACTTCATGGCAAATAGTTGGGGAAACAATGGAAACAGGTGACAGACTTTATTTTCTTGCACTCCAGAATCCCTGAGGATAGTGACTGCAGCCAAGAAATTAATAGATGCTGGCTCCTTGGAAGAAAGGCTGTGACAAAGTTCAGTTCAGTTCAGTCACTCAGTAGTGTCCAACTCTTTGCAAACCCATGAATCACAGCACGCCAGGCCTCCCTGTTCATCACCATCTCCCGGAGTTCACTCAGACTCATGTCCATCGAGTCTGTGATGCCATCCAGCTATCTCATCCTTGGTCGGTCGTCCCCTTCTCCTCCTGCCTGCAATCCTTCCCAGCATCAGAGTCTTTTCCAATGAGTCAACTCTTCTCATGAGGTGACCAAAGTACTGGAGTTTCAGCTTTAGCATCATTCCTTCCAAAGAAATCCCAGGGTTGATCTCCTTCAGAATGGACTGGTTGGATCTCCTTGCAGTCCAAGGGACTCTCAAGAGTCTTCTCCAACACCACAGTTCAAAAGCATCAATTCCTCGGTGCTCTGCCTTCTTCACAGTCCAACTCTCACATCCATACATTACCACAGGAAAAACCATAGCCTTGACTAGGCAGACCTTAGTCGGCAATGTAATGTCTCTGCTTTTGAATANGCTTCTGGGAGGGGCAAGGGGCTGGGAATTGGATTAATCCTCAGTAACCATTGATTTAATCAATCAATCATGACTATGTAATTGAGTTTCCATAAAAACTAAAAAGGATGGGATTTGGAGAGCTTCCAGGTTGGTGAACCCAAGGACACCCGGAGAGAGTGGTGCATTCAGAAAAGGTATGGAATCTCCTTGCCTTTTTCCCATACTTTGCCCTAAGTGAACTTCCATGTGGTTATTTCTGAATTGGGTAAAATATTTCTCTCAGTTCTGTAAACAAATTTATGGAACCCAAAGAGAAGATCATTGTAACCTCCAATCCATACCCAGGTGGTACAGAAGCACAGGTAACAACCTGGACTTGCACTTGGTATCCAAAGTGGAGGTAAAGGTCAGACTTGTAGGACAGCCCTTAACGACAGATCTGATGCTATCTTCAGGTAGATAGTGTCAAAATTAGGTTGGATTTTTGGACACTCAACTGGTGACTAAGATTTTCTGAGTGGTGTGGAGAAAACCCCTCCCCACATATACTGGAATGAATAAAATTAGGTGCACAATCTTAATGACTTTAGACAAAGTTAGTTAAAGTTAGTTAAGTTGCTCAGTCCTGTCCCTGTCTCTTATACACATCTAGATGTGTATAAGAGACAGAATTAAGACTTATAAAGGCTTATAACATCCAAAGTATGTATATTTTACACACACCTGGGGATGTAGCAACCATCCTTGTTTCCCCAATCTTTTTATTTTTTCTGATTTCAGCTTGGTTTGTCTGAACTATTAAAGCAAGACAAGGATTCTAAATTATTTTGGATGTCTATGCAAATATTCATTTTTTTTTCTTTTTAGAGCCTTTCACCAATCTTTTGTTTTACTATCCCAAGTAGTATTACCTATTTCTTGCAAAAGAAAAAAAAAAAAAAGGTGCTACACTGGTGGCACACAAAAATTACATGAGAAAACACTGAATCCTTTTAATCAAAAGAAAGAAGAAAAAAGTCTTTTGAACTCTGCTTACTTTTAAATAGAAACAAATAATTATTGATGTGTATATCAGAGTTTCAGTTAAGACTTAAATCAAATGTGACAATAGAAAATGAAAATCTGTTGTCTTTCTATATTCAGCTTTAGTAGCTGATGAACATATTGGAAAATTGTGTGTTATAGAAGTGGAAGACACATTTAGAGACAAATTTCCAGCTAAAGCACCAAAAATCATGTGTTTCTTTGTTTAAAGCTATATTGTGAAGTCCAACCAATATCCTTGAGGATGAGCTCATATTTTAAATGAAGTAAAAATAATTACTAAAATTTAGCAAAAAAAATAGTATTTTAGACTACTCTATGGATTGAGGTTGACATTAATTACATTATTAAAATATGCAAGTGGCTCATATAACTCAATACCAGAAAAACAAGCAACCCAGTCAAAAAGTTGGCAGAAGACCTAAACAGACATTTTTCCAAAGATATACAGATGGCTAATAAACACATGAAAAATGCTCAACATCTCTTATTAGAAAAATGTAAATCAAAGCTACAAAGAGATAGCACCTCACACCAATCAGAATGGCCATCTTCAAAAAATCTACAAACAATAAATGCTGGAGAGAGCATGGAGAAAAGGGAACACCCTTGCACTGTTGGTGGGAATGTAAATTGATGCAGCCACTGTGGAAGACAGTATGGCGATTTCTTAAAGAAAAACTAGGAATAAAACTACCATGTGATCCAACAATCTCACTACTGGGCAGATGCACTGAGGAAATCATAATTAAAAAAAAAAAAGTAGCACAATGTCCATTGCAGCACTATTTAAAAATTTAAAATAGCTAGGACATGGAAGCAACCTAGATGTCCATCTACAGTTGAATGGATACAGAAGTCGTGGTACATATACATATAATGGGATAATGCTCAGACATTAAAAGGAATGCTTTTGAGTCAGTTCTAATGAGGCAGATGAACTTAGAAGCTATTATATGGAGTGAAGAAAGTCAGAAAGAGAAAAACAAATATCACAAATAAATGTATATATATGGAATACAGAAAGATGATACTGATGAACCTATTTGCAGGGAAGCAGTAGGGATACAGATACAGAGAACAGACTTGTGAACACAGGGCAAAAGGGAAGGAGAGGGTGGGACAAATGGAGGGAGTGGCATGGAAACATATTTACTACCATATGTAAACAAGATATGCAGTAGCAATTTGCTGTATGATTCAGGGAACTCAGAGGCTCTGTGACAAATTAGAGGGATAAGATGGGGTGGGAGGTGGGAGGGAGGTTCAAGAGAGACGGGATATATGTATACCTATGGCTGATTCATGTTGATATATGGAAGAAATGAACACAATATTGTAAAGCAATTGTTTTTCAGTAACTCAGTCGTATCCAACTCTTTGTGACCCCATGGATTGTTGCACACCGGGCTTCCCTATCCTTCACTATCTCCCAGAGTCTGCTCAAATTCATCTCCATTGAGTTGATAATCCCATGCAACCATCTCAGCCTCTGTCTTCCCTTTCTCTTCCTGCCTTCAATCTTGCCCAGCATTAAGGGCTTTTCCAATGAGTTGGCCATTCATATCAGGTGCACAAATTATTGGAGCCTCAGCATTGGTCCTTTCAGTGAATATTGAGAGCTGATTTCCTTCAGGATTGGCAGGATTGATCTCTTTGAAGTCCAAGGGACTCTCAGGAGTCTTCTCCAACACCATAGTTCAAAGGCATCAGTTCTTCGGTGCTCAGCCTTCTTTATGGTCCAACTCTCCCATCCTTACATGACTACTGGAAAAACCATACTTTTGACTATACAAACCTTTGCTGGAAAACTGATATTTCTTGCCACTTAGATTGTGTATATATTTAAAAAAAAAAGCAGAGATATCACTTTGCCAGCAAAGGTTTGTATAGTCAAAGGTATGGTTTTTCCAGTAGTCATGTAAGGATGGGAGAGTTGGACCATAAAGAAGGCTGAGCACCGAAGAACTGATGCCTTTGAACTATGGTGTTGGAGAAGACTCCTGAGAGTCCCTTGGACTTCAAAGAGATCAATCCTGCCAATCCTGAAGGAAATCAGCTCTCAATATTCACTGAAAGGACCAATGCTGAGGCTCCAATAATTTGTGCACCTGATATGAATGGCCAACTCATTGGAAAAGCCCTTAATGCTGGGCAAGATTGAAGGCAGGAAGAGAAAGGGAAGACAGAGGCTGAGATGGTTGCATGGGATTATCAACTCAATGGAGATGAATTTGAGCAGACTCTGGGAGATAGTGAAGGATAGGGAAGCCCGGTGTGCAACAATCCATGGGGTCACAAAGAGTTGGATACGACTGAGTTACTGAAAAACAATTGCTTTACAATATTGTGTTCATTTCTTCCATATATCAACATGAATCAGCCATAGGTATACATATATCCCGTCTCTCTTGAACCTCCCTCCCACCTCCCACCCCATCTTATCCCTCTAATTTGTCACAGAGCCTCTGAGTTCCCTGAATCATACAGCAAATTGCTACTGCATATCTTGTTTACATATGGTAGTAAATATGTTTCCATGCCACTCCCTCCATTTGTCCCACCCTCTCCTTCCCTTTTGCCCTGTGTTCACAAGTCTGTTCTCTGTATCTGTATCCCTACTGCTTCCCTGCAAATAGGTTCATCAGTATCATCTTTCTGTATTCCATATATATACATTTATTTGTGATATTTGTTTTTCTCTTTCTGACTTTCTTCACTCCATATAATAGCTTCTAAGTTCATCTGCCTCATTAGAACTGACTCAAAAGCATTCCTTTTAATGTCTGAGCATTATCCCATTATATGTATATGTACCACGACTTCTGTATCCATTCAACTGTAGATGGACATCTAGGTTGCTTCCATGTCCTAGCTATTTTAAATTTTTAAATAGTGCTGCAATGGACATTGTGCTACTTTTTTTTTTTTAATTATGATTTCCTCAGTGCATCTGCCCAGTAGTGAGATTGTTGGATCACATGGTAGTTTTATTCCTAGTTTTTCTTTAAGAAATCGCCATACTGTCTTCCACAGTGGCTGCATCAATTTACATTCCCACCAACAGTGCAAGGGTGTTCCCTTTTCTCCATGCTCTCTCCAGCATTTATTGTTTGTAGATTTTTTGAAGATGGCCATTCTGATTGGTGTGAGGTGCTATCTCTTTGTAGCTTTGATTTACATTTTTCTAATAAGAGATGTTGAGCATTTTTCATGTGTTTATTAGCCATCTGTATATCTTTGGAAAAATGTCTGTTTAGGTCTTCTGCCAACTTTTTGACTGGGTTGCTTGTTTTTCTGGTATTGAGTTATATGAGCCACTTGCATATTTTAATAATGTAATTAATGTCAACCTCAATCCATAGAGTAGTCTAAAATACTATTTTTTTTGCTAAATTTTAGTAATTATTTTTACTTCATTTAAAATATGAGCTCATCCTCAAGGATATTGGTTGGACTTCACAATATAGCTTTAAACAAAGAAACACATGATTTTTGGTGCTTTAGCTGGAAATTTGTCTCTAAATGTGTCTTCCACTTCTATAACACACAATTTTCCAATATGTTCATCAGCTACTAAAGCTGAATATAGAAAGACAACAGATTTTCATTTTCTATTGTCACATTTGATTTAAGTCTTAACTGAAACTCTGATATACACATCAATAATTATTTGTTTCTATTTAAAAGTAAGCAGAGTTCAAAAGACTTTTTTCTTCTTTCTTTTGATTAAAAGGATTCAGTGTTTTCTCATGTAATTTTTGTGTGCCACCAGTGTAGCACCTTTTTTTTTTTTTTCTTTTGCAAGAAATAGGTAATACTACTTGGGATAGTAAAACAAAAGATTGGTGAAAGGCTCTAAAAAGAAAAAAAAATGAATATTTGCATAGACATCCAAAATAATTTAGAATCCTTGTCTTGCTTTAATAGTTCAGACAAACCAAGCTGAAATCAGAAAAAATAAAAAGATTGGGGAAACAAGGATGGTTGCTACATCCCCAGGTGTGTGTAAAATATACATACTTTGGATGTTATAAGCCTTTATAAGTCTTAATTATTTTTTAATATTTACTTATGATTATCCTGTTTCATACAATTTAAAATTGTTGAAAATTTATCATATGAGGCTTTCTATACTTATTTTAATTTATTTGAAAAAATTTACAATTACGAATGTTACATAACAGTAACATTATGTATTTGACTAACAATTGGGTAATGATTAGGTTACATTACTAGTAGATTAAGATTTATTTTATTTCAATTTTGAGGAAAATAAATAAAGGTCAGTCATTATTGATCAGTTCTTCCTTGGTGGCTCAGATGGTAAAACATCTGCCTACAATGAAGGAGACCCGGGTTCGATCCCTGGGTCAGGAAGATCACTGGAGAAAGAAATGGCAACCACTCCAGTATTCTTGCCTGGAAAATCCCATGGACAGAAGAGCCTGATAGGCTACAGTCCATAGGGTTGCAAAGAGTCGGACATGACTGAGCAACTTCACTTTCTTTACTTAATCATTACTGATGAAGTAAACTTTACGTGATATCAGTCTCAGCCTACCTGAAACTCTCCAGAATGAATGAACAGGTTGATGGCTGAGAGAAACATTAAGCAAGGCAGATTCACATTAGTAAAGATGCCCTTCTTCTCAGAACACAAGAATCTTGACCTGGTGAAATGAAAATCACTCAGTCGTGTTTGACTCTTTGTGACCTCATGGACTCTGCAGTCCATGGAATTCTCCAGGTCAGAATACTGGAATTGGTAGTCTTTCCCTTCTCCAGGGGATCTTCCCAACCCAGGGATCGAACCCAGGTCTCCTGCAAGGCAGGTGATTGTTTACTGACTGAGCCACAAGGGAAGCCCAAGGAACCACACAAAAACCCACATTGGAAAGCAGTATTTCCACTGAAATAGAATGAAGAAAAAAAATAATCTTCTTAATGTAGCACTTTTATACAATTTAACTGGTTCATTAAATATTTTCAGTTTATACCAACATTTTGTTCTTTTCTTTATTTTTTTTTTGCTAGGTGACCAATCTTTATTATTATTATTTTTAATCAATACAATTATTTATTTATTTTTGTTTCAAGTTTTGTCATTATTATTAACAATCCCAGGAGGAATATACTTTTTTTTAATTTTTATTTTTACTTTATTTTATTTTACAGTACTGTACTGGTTTTGGCATACATTGACATGAATCTGCCACGGGTGTACATGAACTCCCAAACATGAACCCGCCTCCCACCTCCCACCCCACATCATCCCTCCTTATCATCCCCATGCACCAGCCCCAAGCATCCTGCATCCTGCATTGAACATAGACTGGTGATTCATTTCTTACATGATAGTATACATATTTCAATGCTATTCTCTCAAATCATCCCACCCTTTCCCTCTCCCTCTCCCTCAGAGTCCAAAAGTCCACTCTACACATCTGTGTCTCTTTTGCTGTCTTGCATACAGGGTCCTCATTACCATCTTTCTAAATTCTATATATATGTGTTAGTATACTGTATTGGTGTTTTTCTTTCTGAAACTATAAGCANCATATTTCAATGCTATTCTCTCAAATCATCCCACCCTCTCCTTCTCCCTCTCCCTCAGAGTCCAAAAGTCCACTCTACACACCTGTGTCTCTTTTGCTGTCTTGCATACAGGGTCCTCATTAGTGTTTTGCTTGTTGGTTTTTCTTGGGCTCTGTCATCTTGGGTGCTGTGCTGTGCTTAGTCATTCATTGTGTCTAACTCTTTGTGACCCGATGGACTATAGCCTGCTAGGCTCCTCTCTCCATGGGGATTCGCTAGACAAGAACACTGGAGTGGATTACCATGCCCTCCTCCAGGGAATCTTCCCAACCCAGAAATCAAACCCAGTTTTCCCTCGTTGCAGGCGGATTCTTTATCATCTGAGCCACCAGGGAAGCTCTATGTATATCATAAATTTAGCCTCAGCACCCTGAAAATGCGGACTTCAGTTTCTGGTTTGTAGGATTTTTCTCTCCGTAGTAAGCTTAGTGGCTGGTCCCAGCAGTGATTTCCTGCCCCAATTTGCTTGCATGTGTGTGTTCCACAGTCCTTCCTCCCTGATATGCCTCCCTGTGGCTTTGGCTTCTCTGGAATCACAGTGGAACTTGAAACACTATGGTTTCTGCCAAATCCTAACACTCCACAGCCACTCAGATTACTTGTTACTTCTGTGAAGTCTTTTTCAGATTCTCCACATGTATTTCTCTTAACTTATGTGCATGCATGCATACTAAATTGCTTCAGTTGTGTCTGAATCTTTGCAACCCTATAGACTGTAGCCTGCCAGGTTCCTCTGTCCACGGAATTTTCCAGGCAAGAATACTGGAGTGGGTTGCCATGCCCTCCTCCAGGGGATCTACTGGATGGCATCACCAACTCGATGGACATGAGTCTGAGTGAACTCCGGGAGTTGGTGATAGACAGGGAGACCTGGCATGCTGCGATTCATGGGATCACAAAGAGTCGGACACGACTGAACGACTGAACTGATACACATATGTATATATATCCATACTCTTCCTTTTCTTAAGACTTCTTGGATCAGTAATTTGAGAAAGACTCAACTTGGAAGTTCTGTCTTGGGGTCTTTCATGTGGTTGCACTTAGATGTCATCTGGGGTTGAAGTCAGCTGAGGANGATTCATGGGATCACAAAGAGTCGGACACGACTGAACGACTGAACTGATACACATATGTATATATATCCATACTCTTCCTTTTCTTAAGACTTCTTGGATCAGTAATTTGAGAAAGACTCAACTTGGAAGTTCTGTCTTGGGGTCTTTCATGTGGTTGCACTTAGATGTCATCTGGGGTTGAAGTCAGCTGAGGACTTGACTGAACTTTGGTTAATAAGGAAATTTCTTGAAGTATTTTGGGGATAAAGGGGCATCATGACTGCAACCTAATTCAGAAATACTTTATGTATTCATGGAGAAATGGGGCCAGAAGGGGACAGAGAGAGAGAGAAAGTGAGGGAGATTAAAACAAAATTCTGCATATGACCCAGCAATCCCACTGCTGGACATATACACCGAGGAAACCAGAATTGAAAGAGACACGTGTACTCCAATGTTCATCGCAGTACTGTTTATAATAAGAAAAATAAACGACCCAATCAAAAAATGGGCCAAAGAACTAAATAGACATTTCTCCAAAGAAGACATACGGATGGCTAACAAACACATGAAAAGATGCTCAACGTCACTCATTATCAGAGAAATGCAAATCAAGACCACAATGAGATACCACTTCACACCAGTCAGAATGGCTGCGATCCAAAAGTCTGCAAGCAATAAATGCTGGAGAGGGTGTGGAGAAAAGGGAACCCTCTTACACTGTTGGTGGGAATGCAAACTAGTACAGCCACTATGGAGAACAGTGTGGAAATTCCTTAAAAAATTGCAAATAGAGCTGCCTTATGACCTAGCAATCCCACTGCTGGGCATACACACCGAGGAAACCAGAATAGAAAGAGACACATGTACCCCAATGTTCATCGCAGCACTGTTTATAATAGCCAGGACATGGAAACAACCTAGATGTCCATCAGCAGATGAATGGATAAGAAAGCTGTGGTACATATACACAATGTAGTATTATTCAGCCATTAAAAAGAATACATTTGAATCAGTTCTAATGAGATGGATGAAACTGGAACTGATTATACAGAGTGAAGTAAGTCTTTATTATTATTATTTTTTAATAGACATACAGTCAGAAAATGTTGTTTCTAGAGATGCTTGTTATATCACCCCCTAGTTTTACTCTAGATGGTGCTAATGGTAAAGAACCTGCCTGCCAATGCAAGAGACCCCAGTTAGATCCCTGAATCAAGAAGATCTCCTGTAGTAGGAAATCATTAGTATTCCTGCCTGGGAAATTCTGCGGACAGAGGAGCCTGTTGGGCTACAGTCCATGGCCTCACAAAGGGTCAGATAAGACAGAGTGATGGACACACACGCACACTCAAGCCAATGGACCAGTTTCATTCTACATTAATAAATATGTCATCTTTCATTATATCTAACTCATTATCATATGTTTGTGCTAGTATCAGCATCAAAATGATTAATCTATAGTTATTAGGATTGGGGAAAGTAGTGGTCTTTTCTGCTTTAAAAAAATTCTTGAAGCTCTAATAATCATTTTTCAATATGTTTCTGTAGAGGAAATTTCATAAATTAGTTCTTTGTGTAATATGCACAATGCTTGCTTAATTTATAGTCACTTCATTTTAATAGAGATTGTTTAGGTTCCCAGTCCTAAGTCAATGTTAGGCTATGAAACCCTTACTGTTAGCTTGGCTCAGTGTCCATAGAAACAAATCCCAGATTTCACAATAGCAATAGGATTTAAATAGTACTCTTGCTACAGTGTGTCACTTTGGACTAAGTAATATTCTTTAACATAAGAGGGAAAGAAAAAAAAAAAACTGAAGTACAAGACCACTCAAATCCATGTTTAAAAGGACAGAATTCAATTTATGCTGAAAATATAACAGTAACTCATTTCCAAATGACATAAAGAAAGCAGCAGGCTTCAGATAAGTTTATTGCTATTTGTGTGAACTGTCAGGAAAAAAGAGAATTATCCAGTTGAGCATACTGAGAGACTTATTATCACATACAAATCACAAAATTCAATACAGAAAAGCAATCAGGATCATATAACCCCAAAAAAACAGCTGAAAGGAAGGGAAATGTTGCCTTCTATCCAGACTAGTTGAATTTTAAGGGGTTTGTATCAAATGCTCTTCATTATTACACTCATGCAAATGCATTCACATATACAATCAATTGCCAATGATGTAAGGTTAAATATGTTAAATTATGGCAGATTAAAACTGTCATATTTTAATTTCTCTGATCACAGTCTTTAAGGATTTCTTTTATTTGTTAGGTTAAAAAGAAATAGACAAAACAAACAAAAAAAATTATGTCATTAGAGGACTTCAAGTTTCAGATTTTTTTTTCCTAATCTTTCAAAATTAATGATCAATCAATGTATATAGATCAGTTGTTTTCTTTTTTTGGCCACACTACACAGTACATGGGGTTTAAATCCCTTACTAAAGATGAATTTTAGACCTCTTGCATTGGGAAGCAGAGTGTTAACCACTTAACCACTCAGAAAGTACCTTAATTGATAACTTTCTTGAAAGTCTATGTAAAGATAGCGTTAAAATCCAAATACAGTTAATATTAGTTGAGGGCCAACCATGTCTTAGGGTAGGCATTATAAACATCACTGTTCTCATAACAAGTTTAAAAAATCAGAATGTTTCAACCATTGAAATCCTAGAAGAAAGGAAAAGAAACTAGTCCTTGCATCTCCTAATTTATTTTTTCTTTGCCTTAAGTTCCTTTGCCTTTTGCTTTCAACCACAATTAATTTTCAGATTATTACATTACTCATAAGAAATCTAACAGAGCTTCCCAGGTGGTGCTAGTGTTAAACAACCCACGGGCAATGCAGGAGATGAAAGAGACACAGGTTTAATCCCTGGGTCAGGAAGATCCCCTGGAAGAGGGCATGGCAACACATTTCAGTATTCTTGCCTGGAGAATCCCATGGACAGAGGAGCCTTTCAGGCTACAGTCTACAGTGTCGCAAAGAGAGGGACATGACTGAAGCAACTAACCACAAACACAAGAAATCTAATAAAATCTATTCTTATTAAAAAAAAAAACTGGAAGAAAATAGCATTAACTAGGACAGCATTCTACTCTTTAACATCTACTTCTTCTTCATTGACTATGGTAAAGCTTTGACTATGTGCATCACAAAATGCTATGGAAAATTCTTCAAGAGTTGGGAATACCTGACCACCTTATCTGCCTCCTGAGAAATCTGTGTGCAGGTCAAGAAGCAACAGTTAGAACCAGATATGAAACAATGGACTGCTTCCAAATTGGGAAAGGTTTATGTCAAGGTTGTTAACCTCTATTTAACTTACATGCAGAGTACCTCGTGCAAAATGCCAGACTGGATGAAGCACAAGCTAGAATTAAGATTGAAGGGAGAAAAATCAATAGCCTCAACTGAAGAGCCTCGTGATGAAAGTAAAAGAAGAGAGTGAAAAAAGTTGGCTAAAAACTCAATGTTCAAAAAACTAAGATCATGGCATCTACTCCCATCACTTCATGACAAGTAGATGGGGAAGCAATGGAAAAAGTGAGAGACTTTATATTCTTGTGCTCCAAAATCACTGAAGCTGGTGACTGCAGCCATTAAATTAAAAGATGCTTGCTCCTTGGAAGTAAATCTGTAACAAACCTTGACACCATAT
This sequence comes from Oreotragus oreotragus, assembly GCA_006410675.1. NCBI lineage: Eukaryota > Metazoa > Chordata > Mammalia > Artiodactyla > Bovidae > Oreotragus > Oreotragus oreotragus. The sequence goes on from SJYX01016879.1 coordinate 281,627, forward strand.
TAAAAAACAGAGACATTAGCTTGCCAACAAATGTCCATCTAGTCAAAGGTATGGTTTTTCTAGTAGTCATGTACCGATGTGAGAGTTGGACTATAAAGAAAGCTGAGCCCCGAAGAACTGGTGCTTTTGAACTGTTGGAGAAGATGCTTGAGAGTCCCTTGGACTGCAAGGAGATCCAACCAGTCCATTTTAAAGGAAATCAGTCCTGAATATTCATTGGAAGGACTGATGAAGAAGCTTAAACTCCAATATTTTGGCCCCCTGATGTGAAGGATTGACTCATTAGAGAAGACCCTGATGCTGGGAAAGATTGAGGGCAGGAGGAGAAGGGAACAACAGAGGATGAGACAGTTGGATGGCATCACCGACTCGATGGGCATGAGTTTGACCAAACTCCAGGAGTCTGAGATTGACAACGAATCCTGGCGTGCTGCAGTCCATGGGGTTGGAAAGAGTAGGACATAAATGAGAGATTGAACTGAACAACTCTTTAAGGCAAAGATTTTATGTAAAATAGTTTTGATTTTATAGAAATTACAAGTATTATAGGACATTCACTATTTTGTGATTGATGGATCTGTGGATTTCTTCATATTTTTTATAAACTACTTGACTCAGTGTTATCACTTTATGCAATTAGTAGAAAAAAGTGTCATCTGTATCGAAGGCAAAATTCATGTTTTTTTTCCATTTTTTCAGATAAAATAAAATTTCAGCCTTAATGAGTAACTATATGAAATGCTAATTTATGTATAAATATAAGTATTCTAATAACAATCTGAAGTAACTACTTGAAGAATATCAGATAAAATGTTTTTGTTCAGTTGCCCAGTTCAGTTCAGTTCAGTTGCTCTGACTCTTTGTCACCCTATGAATCACAGCACGCCAAGCCTCCCTGTCCATCACCAACTCCCGGAGTTTACTCAAACTCATGTCCATCGAGTCAGTGATGCCATCCAGCCATCTCATCCTCTGTCGTCCCCTTCTCCTCTTACCCACAATTCCTCCCAGCATCGGGTCTTTTCCAATGAGTCAACTTTTTGCATGAGGTGGCCGAAGTATTGGAGTTCTGTTCAGTTTCCCAGTCATGTCCAATTCTTTGTGAACCCATGGACTGCGGCACACCAGACCTCCCTGTCCCTCACCAGCTCCTGAGGTTTGCCCAAGCTCATGTCCATTGCATTGGTGATGCCATCCAGCCATCTCGTCCTCTGATGCCCTCTTCTTCTGCCCTCAATGTTTCCCAGAATCAGGGACTTTTGCAATGAATCAGCTCTTCATATTAGATGAATAAAATACTAGAGTTTCAGCTTCAGCATCAATCCTTCAAAAAGTTATTCAGAATTGATTTCCCTTCAGATTGACTGGTTTGATTCTCTTGCTGTCCAAAGGACTCTCAGGAGTCTTCTCCAGCCCCACAGTTCAAAGGCATCAGTTCTTCAGTGCTCCCCCTTGTTTACCGTCCAGCTCTCACATTACATGACCACTGCGATGACCATAGCCTTGACTCTGAGGGCTATGAGAAAATCTAGAGCTGGCAAATATATTAGAAAAGATTCTCCACAAATATCATTAATGAAAGGAAAATTAAAACAATAATAAGATCCCATGACACAACTATTACAATAGACAAAATCTCGACCACAGGCAACACCAAATGCTAAGAAGAATGTGGAGCAGCTGGAACTCTCATTTCCTACTGGTGGGAGTGCAAAATGATAAAGCCACTTTGGAAAACAGCTTGATTTTTTTTTAATTAAACAAATCCAACAATTGTATTCCTTGGTATTTAACCAAATAGTTATAAATATATTTCCTGAAAAATCTGTCAAGGATGTTATTATTCATGATTTCCAAAACTTGAAAGAAACCAAGATGCCCTCCAGTAATGGATAAGTAAACTGGTACATTCAGATAATGAAATATTATTCATCACTCAAAAGATATGAGCTATGAAGCCATGAAAAGACAGAAAATTATATGATTATTACTAAGTGAAAGAGGCAAATCTGAGAAGGTTCAATACTTTATGATTCCAACTACCTTACATTCTGGAAAAAACATAACTCTAGAGATTAAAAAAAATGATTGGCTGTAGGGGATGGGGGAGACATGAATAGGCAGAGTACAGGGGATACTTTAGTGTAGTGAAAATATTTTGCACACTATTTAATAATGCTTTGTCCAAACCTATAGAATGTAATTCCTTCGTAGATCAAATTACCATACTGTTAGGTTCATTTCACATGCTAACAAGGTTATGCTTATCATTCTTTTTTTTTTTTTTCAAATTTTTTATTTTTTTTAATTATGAAAGTATGATGGCACATTTACAGGAGACTTGGACCATGCAGGACAAGGTTACATATAGTTCCACTAGATATTATAATTATTTTTTAAGTAGACAAATTAAGATTTTTAGTCAGAGTTTCAATGTCAAACTCTCAAAAATTAATAGAATGAATGTACAGAGAAGTAGAAGGATATAGTAGACCTGAAAAGCACAGTGAATCAATTCAACATAATTAAGATTTACACAGTTTGCACAATAGGATACAAATTCTATTCCAGTTCCCATAGACTATAAACTAGGAGCCACTGGAACATACATATCCAGGGACATAAAGTGCAAAAATTTCATGGTCTAAAGGTATTGAAATCATATAGAGTCTGTTCTCTTAGCACTATAGAATTATGTTAGAAATCAGTGTCAAAAGATATTTGAAAATAACCCACATATTTACCAGTGCAATATGTTACTTGATTTTTAAAGAACAATTTTATTTATTCATTTATATTTGAGCTTCCCTGGAGGCTTAGACAATAAAGAATCTGCCTTTGGGGGATTCCCTGGTGGCTCACATGGTAAAGAATCTGCCTGCAAGGCAGGAGAGCAGAGTTCACTCCCTGGGCGGGGAAGATCCCCTGGAGAAGGAAATGGCACCCGACTCCAGCATTCCCGCCTGGGAAATCCCATGGACAGAGGAGCCTGGTGGGCTACAGTGCATGGGGTCCCAGTGAGCTGGACAGGACCGAGTGACTAGAGCTTACTTTTGGCCGTGCTGGGCCTTTGCTGCGGCGCAGGCTTTCCTCTAGTCGCGGCAAGCAGGGTCCACTCTTCCGAATGGTGTGCGGGCTTCTCACTGCGGTGCTTCTCTGGTTGCCGACACAGGCTCTCGGGCGCACAGGCTTCATTAGCTGTGGGGCATGGACTTAGCTGCTCCGTGGTGTGTATGATCTTCCCAGATTGGGGACTGAACCCATGTCTCCTTCAGGCGAGGATATTAAGCAAATGGATTCACCATAGACTGCTGTGATCATGTTAAGTTAGTACAATCAATTGAAAACAGTTTAGCCATATCCCCTGAAGCTGAACGTAGGTTCATGTGATGAGATATTCCACTCCTAAGTGTATCCCCAGAAGAAACTGAGCACATATGTGCATCAAAAGATGCTCGCATGCTCATAGAAGCACTCTGCTTAGTCAACAGAAGCTGGAAACAACTCCAAAGTCCACCAACAGTAAATGGACAGTGGTGTTTTCAAAATAATGGCATGCTCTTGGCAATGAGAGTGAACAACTGGCTATAGGTGACAAAAAATGACTCCCATAGGACAGACAAATGTTGGATCAAAGATACCAGACACTAGAGGTATATCATACCTACTGTAGAAGTTCATTTACAGAAAGTTCAAAAATTTGCAAAACTAGCAACCAGTGATTGAAGTAAGGATATTTACTTCAAAAGGACACTTTCGGGGGGAAAGTGTCTTGAGGAGGGCTTCTGGGTTGCCAGTAGTGTTCTCTATCTTGGCCTAGAAGGCATTTGTAATTTCTGTTCACCTTATGACAATTAATATGTATTTTTTTCTATTTTTGTAACACTATTTAAAAGTTCATTTTTGGGGAGGAGGGAGGAATATATCAGGAAGTTGGGATTAACAGATACACAGTCCTATATGCAAAGCAGATAAACAATTAGGATTTACTGTGTAACACAGGGAGCTGTATTCAATATCTTGTAACAACCTATAATGGAAAAGAATCTGAAGAATATATATGTATATATATATATGTAACTGAGTCAGTTCACTGTACAACTAAAACATTGTAAATCAACTATACTTCAATTGTAAAAAGAAAATAGTTTATTTTTTACTGTACAAAAAATGTGCATTTACGATTGCATAGAAACAACTGGAAATGTGGAGGGGGTTAGTTATTTCTACAATAATATATAGGTGTAGTCAAGTCAAAGTCACTCAGTCAAGTCCGACTCTTGTGACCCCATGGACTGCAGCCCGCAAGGCTCCTCCATCCATAGGACTGTCCAGGCAAGAATGCTGGAGTGGGTTGCCATTTCCTTCTCCAAATATATAGGTGTAGGAATATGTAAGGGATTGATTTTGCCTGGAGTTTGAACTGGGAGTTTTCAAGGCTAGAGGACTATACAAAAGCTCAAAAAACTGCTTCCAGGAACATCATACAATTTCTCTGCACATTGATACTGACCTTTTGTTGCTTTATGTCTGATTCCAGTTTTTCCAATCCATTTTCTGAATGCCCTAAAGAAATCTTCATAATACAGTCAACAAATTGTTCTGTTTGTTCCTGGCCCATTGACACCACGTCAAGGCTTGAGCAAAAAAGAATTAAATTCTTCAACCCAAATCTCCTCTTCACTCTGTCAGGGCCACCCAAAGCACCGCAATACCCCAGAAATGGAAATGAGTATCTTGATCATTTCCCCAAGGAATGCCACAAAGGCTCTTTGTGGCATTGTAAAGGGCAAGGCTTCCGGGGCAAAATCCCTCAGCAAGAAGAATTTGGCCTCACCCTGGTTATTCCAAGATAGCTTCTGTAGATTGCACTGCAGAAATAAGTCTTTCCTCTTAGAGCCTGGATCAATGATGTTCATAGAGGAGACATTAAAGAAAGAAATAGATAATAGTAAAGTGGGGAAACGCTGCTGAATTTAAACTCTGGCTCTGTTTCTAATGAGCTATTCAGTGCTAGCAGCTCATGGAATTTACCAGCACTGAATGTCTTCACAAAATGAATATCAGTGGATGTGTACTAAGCCCCTTCACAGGGTGAATACTTTTTGATACTCTAGTAAATCTTTTTAAAGTGATTAAAAATACAAACAAGATACTCAGGCTAGGTTTCAGCAGTAGGTGAACTGTGAACTACCAATTGTACAAGCTGGGTTTAGAAAAGACAGAGGAATCAGAGATCAAGTTGCCAACGTTAATTGGATTATGGAGAAAGCAAGGGAATTCCAGAAAAACATCTGCTTCATTGACATCCCTGAAGCATTTGACTGTGTGGATCACAACAAACCATGGGAAATTCTTAAAGACAAGAGTACAAGGTCACTTCATCTGTCCCCTGAGAAAACTTTATGCAGGTCAAGAAGCGACAGTTAGAACTGGACGTGGAACAACTGACTGGTTGCAGTTGGGAAATGGTGTATATTGTCACCCTGCTTACTTAACTTCTATGCAGATTACATCATGTGAAATGCTGGCACAGATGAATCACAAGCTGGAATCAAGATTGCCAGGAGAAATATCAACATTGGATATGCAACTGATACCACTCTAATGGAAGAAAGTGAAGAGGAACCAAATAGCCTCTTGATGAGTATGAAAGACAAGAGTGAAAAAGCTGGCTTGAAACTCAATATTAAAACACTAAGATCATGGCTTCTGGTCCCACCACTTCATGAAAATTAGAAGGGAGGAAAGTGAACCAGTGACAGATTTTATATTTCCTTTGGCTCCAAAACCACTATAGATACTAACTGCAGCCAAACTGTTAACTTAGAATTTTATTATCAAAACTATCTTTCAAACGAAAGGTGAATACAATAAATTCTCTTGATGAAATACAACACCTGGAAGATTGATTACTTCACTACAGGAATGTTAAAGATATTCCTTGATGTAGAAAGAGAATACTCAGTGGAAATCTGAATCTACACAAATGACTAAGAAAATGGCTTCCCTGGTGGTTCAGATGAAAAGAACCTGCGTACAAAGCGGGAAATCTGGGTTCGGTCTCTGGGTTGGGGAGATCTCCTGGAGACGTGAGTGGCGGCCCATTCCATGTTCTTGCCTGGAGAATCCCATGAACATAGGAGCCTAGTGGGTGACAGTCCATGGGATTGCAAAGAGTCAGACATGAATGAGTAACTAATACTTTCACTTTCAGAAATGGTTAAGTAGGTAGATAAAGAAAACAATGTAACATTTTTATTATTTCTAAAATATCTATTAAACTTAACTAATGGTGTTAAAANTGGGTGACAGTCCATGGGATTGCAAAGAGTCAGACATGAATGAGTAACTAATACTTTCACTTTCAGAAATGGTTAAGTAGGTAGATAAAGAAAACAATGTAACATTTTTATTATTTCTAAAATATCTATTAAACTTAACTAATGGTGTTAAAAATGAACAAACATTCAAAATGTTCTACATTTTGCATGTCTTGACTAGAATAGAAGGCATACAAGTGTTAAATATTTCTCGTTTCACTGAAATGTAAACTAAATTCTGTACTATATTTTTTCTGACATATTTGAAAAATGATTGATGAGCAAACTATTAAGGACACTTAAGTCGTACCTTTCATATATTTATGCCCTAGTTGTATTATTGTTATATCATTAATTGTTTGAACCCCTCTCTTAATTTTATTTCACAAAAGGTTCCCTAGTGGGTGAAAATCATTCATGCCTAAAACATGCTACATTTAAAGTGGAGAATCAGTCAACAAATAAAGAAATTGGTGTCAACAGTATAGGGTGAGTTTGAAAGTGAAGATCACTCAGTAATGTCTGACTCTTTGTGACCCCATGGACTATACCGTTCATGGAATTCTCCAGGCCAAAATACTGTAGTAGGTAGCCTTTCCCTTCTCCAGGAGATCTCTCTGGCCTAGGGATCAAATACAGGTTTCTTGCATTGCAGGTGGATTCTTTTCCAGTCGAGTCACAAAGGAAGCCCAAAAGTACTGGAATGGGTAGCTTATCCTTTACCCAGGGTATCTTCCAACCCAGAAATGGAACCAGGGTCTCCTGGACTTCAAGTGTATTCTTTACCAACTGAACTATCAGGGAAAGCCAACAACAGTATGAGGTGAAGTTGCTCAGTCGTGTCCGACTCTTTTCGACCCTGTGGACTGTAACCTACTGGGCTTCTCCATCCATGGGATTCTCCAGGCAAGAATACTGGAGTGGATTGCCATTTCCTTCTCCAGGGGATCTTCCCTGCCCAGGGATCGAACCCAGGTCTCCCGCATTGGAGGCAGACGCTTTAACCTCTGAGCCACCAGGGAAGCCCCAACAGTATAGACTGCTAAAATATGTCTGTGGCCAATATTTTTATTTTAAGTTACTTATTTTGATTGGTGTAATTGACTGGCTCATCATTACTTTCAATGAATTTGTTTTGCCTTTAAAATAGAAACCAGGATTACCTGGTGTCTAAGTTAATGTATTTATTGTCTTGTCTCTAAAGTATACATGGTTATGTGCATTAAAAGCCAAGGAAGCAAGTCTCAATATGTACTAATAAAGATTTATATAATATGAATGAAATAATATATCCTAGATTAAATGTTTCATGGAACAAAAAAAAAAAAAAAAGACTCTTACTCCTTGGAAGAAAAGCTTTGACAAATCTAGACAGTGTATTAAAAAAACAGAGACGTCTCTTTGCTGACAAACATCCATATAGTCAATGCTTTTTTTTATTTCCAGTAGTCATGTAAGAATTTGAGAGTTCACCCATAAATAAGGCTGACTTCCCAAGAATTGGTGCTTTTAAATTGCTGTGCTGGAGAACTGAAATCCCCTTGGACTGCAAGGAGATCAAACCAGTTAATCCTAAAGGAAATCAACACTGAATATTCACTGGAAGGACTGATGCTGAAGCTGAAGCTCCAACACTTTGGCCAGCTGATGAGAAAAACTGACTCATTAGAAAAGATCATGATGCTGGAAAAAATTAAAGGCAGGAGAAAGGGATGACAGAGAATGAGATAGTTGGATGGCATCACCAACTCGATGGACATGAGTTTGAGCAAGCTCCCGGAGTTTGGTGTTGGACCCAGAAGCCTGGTGTGCTGCAGTCCATGGGGTCACAAAGAGTCAGATATGAATGAGCCACTGAACTGAATTGAACTGATGCAGGTATGGAGGTAGTGGCTATATACAAAGTCTCTTACCTTCATCTCAGTTCTAACTGTAAATATAAAACTGCTCTATAAAATAGTCTTTAAATTTAAAAACATATTTTTTATATTTCAATAAAATAAAAAATTCTTCCTGACTTTACCAGCTAACTAAATTAATAACATGCACCTTCTCTGGAAGATCTAACACCTGTGAATTTACTGAATTTACTGTGTGAAGAAGAATATTGAGCATAGAATTATGGTTCACCTTATTTAGGATGTGTTCTGAACTGAATCTACTAGAGCTCAAAAAGTTCTGAAAAAAAGTAAATATGATAAAAAAAAGAAGATGACAATAAGTCTGTGTATTTTCATTATTTTTTCCCTCTGATGAGTCATATTTAGTTTGTCAGATACTCTTCACTTAGTAGTTGAACAGACATATAATAGAAAATAGTGAAGTTTCTGAAAGATGGAAAAGCAAAAAAAAAAATTTATTTTTCAAAATCAAGAATGAGACATAGCTTTGCATTTATTAAATATTCATGTTCTTTCCTAGAAACATAAATAGAAAGCTATTCTCCAATATTCAACATACTCAGACATTTTACCATAATTTATAATAAAAACACATCCTTAAATTACATAGACTTTTTAAATGACTTTTAAATAAAAAATGCATATTTTGCCTGTTATTACTTTCTGAACTCTCACTGGAATTCCCTTAAATATTCTGCCACTAACTTAAAATATGTCCAAATCTGACATTTGCCATCCTTTTATATTTTTTCCCAATCCCAGTCCCTAAGACAATACCTGACATTTGGTGTTTGCGGTTTTAGATAATCTATTGTATAATTTATAGTATCCAGTTTTGTTTAATAAATATTTAAAATTTAAGCTATTATTAAAATGTGGGACACTTTGATTGACATTGCCTATTCATTTGAAATATGATGGCATCTTCTTCGAAAGACTGCATTCCTTTTAGAATCAACTCATTTTCCAGGTAACATTTTCTTGCATGTTATCATTTATGGGCTTCTTTTATTATAACGGTAATCTAGCATAATTAATAGTACAGCTGATTACTACTTGCTCTTCCATCTTTGACTTGGCTATCCCCAGGTACTTTTCAAATTTTGTATTACCTATGCAGTCCTAGTATTGTATGGATAATGCCACACCTGCAGACAGTTACCTTAAGGAGTTTTCAAGTCTGTTCTCCACAAATTGTTAGCTGAAGTCAATTGACAGAGATCTCTTATTTCTTTGGGTTTGAAATGTGTCATTGCAAGCAGTTGTTTTATTTGCTGTTAAGTACTTTGTGGAACTCAGCACTGCTTATTGACATTCTTTTCTTGGGTAAATTCTGCACTTCAAGCAGATCTCTTTTCAGTGAGTGGGTTCATGATTTAGCTTCATTGCACATTTTTTTTAAAGTATGTGAAGCATTTTAAAACTTAATGCTCAAGGTTAATATAAATATTTAGGTCATTTAAGATATAAAGCTGAGAAAGATGTCAACATAATGACTGTGGGAAATAATGTATCTGGTATTCAAACTTCATGCAGTATTTCATCGTGAATCTAATTATAGCAACATTTTACCCAAAATAATAAGCAAATATAAATTTCAGCCTTAATAACGAAATAAATGAAATATCAGACTGTATTTTTATATGAATATGTAACCAGGAGATCTCAACAATGTAAGGGTGAATAACCCATTTTGTAGATGTTATAAGCTTCTCTTTTGTTAATTTCTATATAGTTCACTAAGAAGTGAAAAGGTCCTGTTGTCAGTAAGATGCAACCTTACGATAGTCACAGACCGTAAGTGTGGCATCTGAGCTTGTTTTGTGTGTGCATGTTTGGGCTTCCAGGTGGTGCTAATGGTTAAGAACACATCTGCCAGTGCAGGAAACATAAGAGACATGGGTTCAATACCTGGGTCAGGAAGATCCGCTGAAGGAGGTTATGGCAACCTACTACAGTATTCTTGCCTAAAGAATCCCATGGACAGAGGAGTCTGCTGGGCTATGATCCATAGGGTCACAAACAGTTGGACACAACTGAAGCAGCTTCATGCAAGCAGGACCTTGATGCAATTAAAATAAATATCAAAAAATGAATAAATATTAAAAAAATACAATTTTGTACTAAACACCTTCAATTTTTAATGCTACTGTGTTACATTTATTTGAATAACTATTATTTTGTTGGACAGACGAATAAAATTTCAATAAAGTGCAGGAGAATATGTTTAGCCTCATATGGTTGGAGTATGCAAAGAAAAAGTAACAAACCTCATCAGCTCTGGTTTCATTATAATATTAACCTGGTTTAGTTCAACAAAAATAGAATATTGTATCTGGGAGTATAAGATTGGGGATTAAGAAACACTAAAAAAAGACTATTTAAATGGAAGAAGAGGTCTGTATTATAAGAAATGGAAAGCCATGCATAAGTTTTATTTATTAAAGTCATAATAAAAATTTTGCTTCACTAATTTCACTGAAAAGCTCAAATTAAAGTAAATATATGCACAATTACACAATAATATCTAAAATTTCTAATATAGTAAAAATAACACTTTTAAAAAGTTTATGTAATATAAATGTTGATCTTTTCCCTTGGGAAGGAAAAGGCTTGCTGCATTAATATTTACTCTGAAAACAAGATTTTATTATTAGTGATATACCATTCCTGTATTTAAAAATATTAATGGAAAGATTCATATGAAGAGATGACAGAAATAAAAGAAACCTTTACTATTAATTTTTTGGTGTGTGAGCCACCAGAAAAACAAAAAACAAACAAAAAAAAGTTTATACAACCATGCTTTTATTTCTTAAGTTGAATTTGTAAATTAGTTTTTTAGGACCTCAGATTTTGACAGCTTATACTTCATTATTATTCTAGTAAAATTTGAAAAGATGTTATTTATACTCTGAAATATGTGATATTGTGATTCTTTTTTATTTAGTGTAAGACTGATTGATAGGACTATGTGTAAATCATTTCAATTAATTTGAGAAATGGAAGTTTTAAAACTAATACATATTTTCACATTTGTGATATACAGAGAGGACATTTTGAGATAATCTTATACTAAGCAAATTGATTATAGGAGAGAAATCAGGCCTATGATTTTCAGAAGGCAAGAATACCAGATACATCCTGTTGATTATTTAAAAGGAAGATTTGAGTTTTAGCTATAAACTTTTTTAAATTACATGACAATATATATCCTCTTAATTTTTCTTGGTATACAATATATATTTATATAATAAATTGATTATGAAGAAGGTAAATCATTAGCTAAATATCAAATATATTGATAATCACCTCACCTATAGATATATTGTCATCAGTATCATAATCACCTTTCCTTCATCATCTTTTCTCAGAGATATTTCTCTCTAGTGTATATGTGCATTTGTGTATATTGGGTGTCTACGTGTTAAGAGAGGAAAACATTATTTACATTTGTAAATAGGCATCTAAATGTGTATATCATATAATGAGCATAAATATAGAATTGTATGTTTATATATGTCAATGTGGCATATATGTGTGTGAATAAATATATATGCATATATGTATTTTATATTTATGTTTGTTTATATAATTAAGAATGTAGCACACAGATTTATCATATTCCACAAATGATAATTTGTAGAAAATATATGATATACTAAAAGCCTAAAAAAGGGATTATCTGTAGAATATAAAGTTCATATAAATCATTTAGAGGAAAACTGAATAAGCATATGAAAAGATGTTCCCAACTGCTAAAATCAAACACATAGTCAATCCTCAATAAAACAGGATTTTATTACTCATTACTTCTCAGATTTAAAAATTTGTCCACAAAGATTAAGAATTGATATGTACATAGAACATTCAAAACTGGTTGGTACAATTAAAAATTTTATACTTTCTATATCTGCTTTAAGACAAATTTAGAAATACTAAAGTGAAGAGGTTCACATCTTTTGACACAGTAATTTGGCTCTTATTGATATATTTAAGAAGTACTTATGAGCAAACAACACGTACAAAAAATAATATTTGCACTCGCAAATGCTGAAAATAACCCCAATATTTACCATCTGGATAATGGATTTATGAATATCTATATATTTGAATAAAATAATGCAGTATAGAAGTGAAAATTAATAGAAACTATATATACTTGGATAAATGTTGCAAAGATAATGATTCAAAAAATGATGCATTGTGATACCATGGAGATGACATTTAAAACTTTTGCTATTAATAAAATTAATTATAACATAATATAAACATATATAATAAACTATGGGTGTTAGGAGCTCTTATTTCAAGATGATGCTTTCTTCTGAGTGAAAGAGAAGAAAGGAATTTGATTATGGAATGATACACAAGAAAAAAAATATATATCACCTCACTCTAGAGAGTTTTGGTTATGAAAACATTCATCATATTATTTCTGTTCTATTTTGGCGTATCAAAAGTGTGTCTTTTAATAAAAAAGAAGAGAGTGGGGGAATCTTCCCCATTATAGGTACAAAGAAGCCATTTAACAATAAATAAAATATAAAAATATTGTGGAGAACAAATTTGACAGGTTTCACAATACATTTGTTATAGGAAAAAATGATAAAAATAGGAAAAGAAAATGTGAAAGGAATAAAAATAAAGACTATTACACGGTATGCATGAAAGTGAAAAGTGAAAGTGAAGTCGCTCAGTCATATCCTACTCTTAGCGATCCCATAGACTGTAGCCTACCAGGCTCCTCCATCCATGGGATTCTCCAGGCAAGAGTACTGGAGTGGGTTGCCATTGCCTTCTCCGGTATATATATATATATATATATATATATATATATATATATATATATGCAAGCATATATATATATGCAAGCATATATATATATACAGTATATAATAAATATATCATTCTAAATGAATTTAAACAGAAAAATTATTTAAAAGTTATATATATACTGTCTCTTATACACATCTAGATGTGTATAAGAGACAGATGTAAAGATAGCGTTAAAATCCAAATACAGTTAATATTAGTTGAGGGCCAACCATGTCTTAGGGTAGGCATTATAAACATCACTGTTCTCATAACAAGTTTAAAAAATCAGAATGTTTCAACCATTGAAATCCTAGAAGAAAGGAAAAGAAACTAGTCCTTGCATCTCCTAATTTATTTTTTCTTTGCCTTAAGTTCCTTTGCCTTTTGCTTTCAACCACAATTAATTTTCAGATTATTACATTACTCATAAGAAATCTAACAGAGCTTCCCAGGTGGTGCTAGTGTTAAACAACCCACGGGCAATGCAGGAGATGAAAGAGACACAGGTTTAATCCCTGGGTCAGGAAGATCCCCTGGAAGAGGGCATGGCAACACATTTCAGTATTCTTGCCTGGAGAATCCCATGGACAGAGGAGCCTTTCAGGCTACAGTCTACAGTGTCGCAAAGAGAGGGACATGACTGAAGCAACTAACCACAAACACAAGAAATCTAATAAAATCTATTCTTATTAAAAAAAAAAACTGGAAGAAAATAGCATTAACTAGGACAGCATTCTACTCTTTAACATCTACTTCTTCTTCATTGACTATGGTAAAGCTTTGACTATGTGCATCACAAAATGCTATGGAAAATTCTTCAAGAGTTGGGAATACCTGACCACCTTATCTGCCTCCTGAGAAATCTGTGTGCAGGTCAAGAAGCAACAGTTAGAACCAGATATGAAACAATGGACTGCTTCCAAATTGGGAAAGGTTTATGTCAAGGTTGTTAACCTCTATTTAACTTACATGCAGAGTACCTCGTGCAAAATGCCAGACTGGATGAAGCACAAGCTAGAATTAAGATTGAAGGGAGAAAAATCAATAGCCTCAACTGAAGAGCCTCGTGATGAAAGTAAAAGAAGAGAGTGAAAAAAGTTGGCTAAAAACTCAATGTTCAAAAAACTAAGATCATGGCATCTACTCCCATCACTTCATGACAAGTAGATGGGGAAGCAATGGAAAAAGTGAGAGACTTTATATTCTTGTGCTCCAAAATCACTGAAGCTGGTGACTGCAGCCATTAAATTAAAAGATGCTTGCTCCTTGGAAGTAAATCTGTAACAAACCTTGACACCATATTAAAAAACAGAGACATTAGCTTGCCAACAAATGTCCATCTAGTCAAAGGTATGGTTTTTCTAGTAGTCATGTACCGATGTGAGAGTTGGACTATAAAGAAAGCTGAGCCCCGAAGAACTGGTGCTTTTGAACTGTTGGAGAAGATGCTTGAGAGTCCCTTGGACTGCAAGGAGATCCAACCAGTCCATTTTAAAGGAAATCAGTCCTGAATATTCATTGGAAGGACTGATGAAGAAGCTTAAACTCCAATATTTTGGCCCCCTGATGTGAAGGATTGACTCATTAGAGAAGACCCTGATGCTGGGAAAGATTGAGGGCAGGAGGAGAAGGGAACAACAGAGGATGAGACAGTTGGATGGCATCACCGACTCGATGGGCATGAGTTTGACCAAACTCCAGGAGTCTGAGATTGACAACGAATCCTGGCGTGCTGCAGTCCATGGGGTTGGAAAGAGTAGGACATAAATGAGAGATTGAACTGAACAACTCTTTAAGGCAAAGATTTTATGTAAAATAGTTTTGATTTTATAGAAATTACAAGTATTATAGGACATTCACTATTTTGTGATTGATGGATCTGTGGATTTCTTCATATTTTTTATAAACTACTTGACTCAGTGTTATCACTTTATGCAATTAGTAGAAAAAAGTGTCATCTGTATCGAAGGCAAAATTCATGTTTTTTTTCCATTTTTTCAGATAAAATAAAATTTCAGCCTTAATGAGTAACTATATGAAATGCTAATTTATGTATAAATATAAGTATTCTAATAACAATCTGAAGTAACTACTTGAAGAATATCAGATAAAATGTTTTTGTTCAGTTGCCCAGTTCAGTTCAGTTCAGTTGCTCTGACTCTTTGTCACCCTATGAATCACAGCACGCCAAGCCTCCCTGTCCATCACCAACTCCCGGAGTTTACTCAAACTCATGTCCATCGAGTCAGTGATGCCATCCAGCCATCTCATCCTCTGTCGTCCCCTTCTCCTCTTACCCACAATTCCTCCCAGCATCGGGTCTTTTCCAATGAGTCAACTTTTTGCATGAGGTGGCCGAAGTATTGGAGTTCTGTTCAGTTTCCCAGTCATGTCCAATTCTTTGTGAACCCATGGACTGCGGCACACCAGACCTCCCTGTCCCTCACCAGCTCCTGAGGTTTGCCCAAGCTCATGTCCATTGCATTGGTGATGCCATCCAGCCATCTCGTCCTCTGATGCCCTCTTCTTCTGCCCTCAATGTTTCCCAGAATCAGGGACTTTTGCAATGAATCAGCTCTTCATATTAGATGAATAAAATACTAGAGTTTCAGCTTCAGCATCAATCCTTCAAAAAGTTATTCAGAATTGATTTCCCTTCAGATTGACTGGTTTGATTCTCTTGCTGTNCTGTCTCTTATACACATCTAGATGTGTATAAGAGACAGAGCATATATATATATGCAAGCATATATATATATACAGTATATAATAAATATATCATTCTAAATGAATTTAAACAGAAAAATTATTTAAAAGTTATATATATATATGTAAAGTAAAATAAGGTAAAAATAAAATTTAAAAAAAAGAGTCTTCTCCCCCCCCAAAAAAAAAGTTATAGAAGGAGTATAGAAACTAAAATGTATATAATGGCATCAATGATATCAGTTAATTTTTTAGGAGTGTGGTTTTTGGCCTAAACTTTACATTTCCATGTTCAGTTCTTCTGTAAAGCAATACAAAGTCATTTTGAGATTCAAAAATTTAGGAAAATATGTTTAACAATATCCTTTCTATAATTACTATACAGAAAAAGATTAATTGAATAAACATACACACATACAAATGCACACTTGATAATCAGAAATTTATTGTATAGCCTCTTTTAGACATTTTAGTATTTTGGATAGCTTGATGGCAAATTTTTAAGAGTTTTGTGAATTATATACAAAATTGGAAAATGGATTCAGAGCTAGAATGTTAAGGCATGAGAAGATAAACTGAATGGAAATCCAAGGTGAAATGAAAAGCACGAATATTTTTGGAAAAAAGGTGGGGAAGTAGCTTAAAAGGACCTCATGAGGGATCTTGTGTTCTAGGCTAAGATTTGGACTCTATAGCATTAACAGCTAAAAGCTGCCCGTGAGTGGTTCTGGAAGAGACACATACACATTGGGGCATATCATATTTTCATGAAATTATCTCACCTAGTGTTTGCCTCAGTGGGTAAGTGAGATATACGTGTAAATATTATTTTATGGCACCAAATATTTTGAGGTAGTGAAAAAAAAAAACCAACTATGGAAAATAGGACAAACATCTGTTTAAAAACGAGTCATCCCTGATGAACCATATACTTGACATCACATCTAATTGAATGCGAATCTAGAGACTTCATAGGTGGCACTACCGGTAGAGAATAGCAGGAGCCACAGGAGATAAGCATTCGACACCTGGAGGAGGAAAGAGAAACCCATTCCAGTATTTTTGCTGGGAAAATCCTTTGGACAGAGAAGCCTGGCAGGTCATTTCTGCAACCCATGGCATCACAGAGAGTCAGACATGATCGAGCATCTGGGCCTACCCCACACATACACAAGAGAGGAAACATCACAGGGAGTAAGAGCATGAAGTCTTTGCAGGATCTAGGTTAAGGAAGAGGCCAGAGGAAGGATGGGTCAAAGTGACTTCTGGGTGTGATGACATAGGATATTTGAGATCCTTATCCTTCAGTTCTTTCCCAGTCACATCCAGCTCTTTGCAGCCCTGTGGACTGTAGCCTCCAGGCTCCTCTGTCCATGGAATTTTCCAGGCAAGAATACTGGAGTGGGTTACCATTTCCTACTCCAGGGCATCTTCCTGACCCAGGGATTAAACCTGGGTCTTTTGCATTGCAGGTAGAATCTTTACCACTGAATCTTCCTGTGAAGCCATTTATTTTTATTTTTATTACTTTAGGATATTGTATTGGTTCTGCCACACATCATCTTTATAATTAAGATAGAAGTAAAAGTTCTATTTACTACAACTTATTGATTGACCAAGCTCTGTGTTGAAATTACAAGGAAAGTTTTGAGCTTTCACTAACATCTTCCTGACCCAGGGATTAAACCTGGGTCTTTTGCATTGCAGGTAGAATCTTTACCACTGAATCTTCCTGTGAAGCCATTTATTTTTATTTTTATTACTTTAGGATATTGTATTGGTTCTGCCACACATCATCTTTATAATTAAGATAGAAGTAAAAGTTCTATTTACTACAACTTATTGATTGACCAAGCTCTGTGTTGAAATTACAAGGAAAGTTTTGAGCTTTCACTAGAACTTTGATTCATTTCTTTACAATTATGCTTCCTACAAAAGAACCACTTAAACTGAGCAACAAAACTCACAGTAAAGGAAAATAGTAAATGATGTTACAACATTGTGAGATATGGGCATATGGCTAATTCTCAAAAGATTATAAAGAAACTGCATTTCTAATATTTTGGAAAAGAAATATTATTCAAAAAATATATATTTCTGTAACAGTTTGTATCTTAATAATAGACAAAATAGTACTTGATATTTCTGGCAGCAAATTAAATGGATACTTAATTCATTTAATCAAAAATTTCATCTGCAAACATGATTTTATGGTAGGGAATATGGCTTCTTAAAGATCTTTGCAATATTTCTTTGAACATTCCTGTTTAATACAAATATCTGTAAAAGAAGTATGTTAATGAGTTTCCTTAAGTTTCTATAAATACATAAATCAAAGAGGTTTATTCATCTATTGTACTTACTTTATGAAGAAATATTTTAGAGCTAAAGCCAATTAAATTTTCAGTAGCTTATCACAGAAATTATTTGAAGCAGAAGGCCACTCTGTGATGACTTTGCTAAGGAAGTGTTTAGAATATTTCCAACAGAGTTCTGTTACCTGGATTACTATCACTGTGTTAAACCATGGATCATGGTAATGCATTTTTTTTTTAATTTGAGTACTTTAATTGTTCCTTAACTCAATTATATTAATATTTTAATTTTCATTCTACTCACTTACTACATACTAATTTCAAGAATGTCTTTTGTTCAGAAAATGCTCAGTGCTGCAGCAGGGTTGCTTAATTTCTCCTTAACAAAAGCAAAAAGAGATTGAGAATCAGCCTTTTCTAAACAGATGTTGCTTTCTCAGTCACAGTCATGTTTACTGTTAACCAAGTTTTCTCTTTTATTTATTTATAGCTATAGTTAGCATAAGATAAAACACTATATGTAATTTTTTCATAAATCAAACTGTTAGGAAACAAGTATGTCCCATATAAGTATTTGCCAAGCTGATGTAGAACATCATCTATTGGGTATGCTGGGATGTGATATAGTTTGGATGACAGCTCTTTCTCAAAATCTTTGTTGTGAACTTCAGCATATAGAAAAGAGTGATGAGTAAAAACGGAAATATTCTAGAAAAGTGTGACATTCATATATCTATACCATTACTTCTTAAAGTGAAGAAATAGAGGACAAGAGGAAACCACAAGCTAGCATGACACATAGTTCCACATAATAGTGCAAAGACATGATCTGAGTTATGTCTATTTGTTTCCCTGGCATTGTTATTGAATTTCTCATATTCTCATCATTATGCATACATTTCTAGGAAAAAATCTATTAATCCAGGGCATCAANTAGAGGACAAGAGGAAACCACAAGCTAGCATGACACATAGTTCCACATAATAGTGCAAAGACATGATCTGAGTTATGTCTATTTGTTTCCCTGGCATTGTTATTGAATTTCTCATATTCTCATCATTATGCATACATTTCTAGGAAAAAATCTATTAATCCAGGGCATCAATTAAAAAAAAAACAAATAAATTACTGTCAGTTTTCCCTTTACATATAAGCCTGTCTTGTAATGGGTAATAATTTATAGAAAAATAATTTCAGTAGAAATGATCTGTGATGCTATGGATACACTTATCTATGTTCAAGTATTAAAGTAAAACACACAAATATGTGTCTTATTTCAAATTTCTAAAACAAAGGAGGATAACTCTGTTACTAATGAATTCTTGTTCTGCACCCTTTATTTTCTTTTTCTACTGTGGTGAAACTGGCAAACAGATTTTTCAGATATTTAGATATTTTCATAAAACACTAAAAATAAGTTCTACCCTCTTAAATTTGTAAGTGTACAATAGAGTGTGGTTAACTCTAGGCACTACATTTGTTGTACAGCAGTGCTCTAGAATGTATTTCTTTTCCATCCCTGAAACTTTTCAGCATACATGTAGAACAACTCCATATTTCCTCTCCACAACTCCTGGAAACCACCATTGTACTCGCCACACCATGAGTTTGACTATTTTAGATATCTCATATAAGTGGAATCATACAATATTTTCCTCTGTGACTTGACATTTCACTTAATATACATTCTCCAAGTTCATCCATGTTGTTGCATTTGGCAAGATTTTCTTTTTCGTAAAACTGAATGTTTCATTACATGTTTATACCACATTTTCTTTATCCATTTATCTGAGAATAGACATTAGGTTGTTTCCATTGTTTTTACTGTGGCCTACAGGTATATGAAAAAGTGCTCAACATCCGTTATCAGGGAAATGCAAATCAATCAGAGATCAACTCATACTTCCCAGTGTGGCTATCATCAAAAAAAAAAAAGATAAATATTGGCAAGGATGTGGAGAAACTGGAAGATTCGCACACTATTGGTGCCAATTCAAAATTGGCACTTGCCATCTGCCTCGGCAAGGATTAAATCACATGCTGCTGCAGTCCCTGACCTTCAACACCCCTGAAATGTGTTCAGGGTGGAGAGCAAGAATGAAGCACCCTGCACTCTGAGAAAAACTGGCAAACAGATTTTTCAGATATTTATATATTTTCATAAAAAGATTCTATGAGCCCAATTCTTGCATCTCCTCATATCTAGAAAAGCACTAAAATTGTTGCTGGAGACATCTGCTCCTTGTGACTAGCAGTAACCTTCAGGAAACTAGCAGCAACCTTCTGCCAAACTGTGTGCTTGATTGCATGTACCCCTGCCTTCATCAAAATCATTTGCACACTGACCTTCCCTCCTTCCTCTAAGGATCCGTTTCTCAGAGCTATCTGAAATGCTTTCTCCTGAGTTATAGTCCTCATTTTGCCCTCCAAAATCTTAATTCACAACTCTTATGTTGTGCTTTTTTGTTTAAATGTCAACAATGAGAATGTAAAGTGGTGTGGCCAGTGTGGAAAACAGTATGAAAGGGTCACAAAAAATTAAAGAGGCTTCCCCAGTGGCTCAGTGGTGAAGAATCTGCCTGTCAATGCAGGAGACACTGGTTTGATCCTTAATCAATGAAGAACCCACATGCCACAGAGCAACTAAGCCCACTAACCACAACTACTGAATCCTGTGCATGCTAGAGCCTATGTGCTGCAGTAGGGAAAGCCACCATAGAGAAGCCTGAGCACCTCAACAAAGATTGGCCCTGCTCACTGCAAACAGAGCAAAGGCCACACAGCAAAAAAGACCAAGCACAGCCACAGATACATAAACATAATTATTGACAAAGAAAATAGAACTCCTTTATGATTCTGCCAATCTCACCTATGGGTCTATATCCAAAACAATTGAAACCAGTACCTCAAAGAGATATCTGCACCCCTATGTTTATGACAAAGTTTTTACTTTTTAGTGAAATAATTAAGATATTACCATTGAGATGGTACATGTTCATGATTAGGTTTATTCAACTTCATATTTATTTGCTTATAATTTGATAATGAAGTCTTAAACTGATTGATTCTAGGGCAGAATGGGTCATAGTTGCCTCAAGTGCCTTCGTCTGTTCCTATAGTTTTGGAGGTGTTGTAAGGGAATGAGGGGGTTATTATATTAATAAGCTTAAAGCATCGGGGATTTGCCTTAGGCCATAATGGGTATACTGAATATAAAGACATTGAATGTGAAAGTGAAACTGTTAGTCGCTCTGTCATGTCTGACTCCTTGTGACCCCATGGACTGTAGTCCACCAGGCTCTCTTGTCCATGGAATTCTCCAGACAAGAATACTGGAGTCGGTAGCCATTATCTTCTCCAGAGGATCTTCCTGACTCATGGAATGAAGCTGAGTCTCCTGCCTTGCAGGCATGTTCTTTACCATCTGAGCCACCAAGGAAGCCCATAAATTTATAGCATATATTTTCTTATGGAGAAATTTTATGATATAAATTATATAAAATTTTGTATATATAAATGTACCATGAAATATGTATTTCTGAAATTTTAATGAGATTTGGTTACATATATCATAAACTTTCTACATAGAAATATAAATGTAATCCATCTGTTAAGTAAACACACTGAATCAAATAATACATGACTATTTTGTGCACTATAGAATAACCTACCTAAGGCTTGCTAGAGGGAATTTATCTATTTCTGAGAGTATAGACTTTGACCAGGAATAGAAGACCCTAACTTTGAACAGTAAAACATGCACATCATTTCAAGCTATAAATTCCTTTCTTGTATATCAGAATGTTTATAAGTTTTCTTCCTTTGCAGGGAAACAAAAGACTTGCAGATTAAATACCTTTCAGTTCAGTTCAGTTCATTTGCACAGTCGTGTCTGACTCTGTGCGACCCCATGAATTGCAGCACGCCAGGCCTCCCTGTCCATTGCCAACTCCCAGAGTTCACTCAGATTCACATCCATGGAGTCAGTGATGACATCCAGCCATCTCATCCTTTGTCGTCCCCTTCTTTTCCTGCTCCCAATCCCTCCCAGCATCAGAGTCTTTTCCAGTGAGTCAACTCTTCACATGAGGTGGCCAAAGTACTGGAGTTTCAGCTTTAGCATCACTCCTTCCAAAGAAATCCCAGGGTTGATCTCCTTCAGAATGGACTAGGTACATTAATAAGGGCTTCCCTGGTGGTTCAGATGGTAAGGAATCTGCCTGCAATGTAGGGGACTCAGATTCCTTGCCTGGGCCAGGAAGATCCCCTGAAGAAGGAAATGGTAACCTACTCAAACATCCTTGCCTAGGAAATTCCAGGGATGGAAAAGCCTGGTAGGCTACAGTCCATGTGGTCGCTAAAGAGTCAAGCATAACTTAGCGACGAAACAAAAACAATCAACATTAATAATTATGGATATACTTCTTACAGATTTACTTATCGAGTAGATATTTTCCAAACTGTGATATGTACTTTTATTTATTGAGTAAATACACAAAACTTACATTACTTAGGAAAAAATAGGCCTGAACATTCCTAATGCTGTCTCAATGGTAGAAGGAGGTTTCTTTCTCTGTTGTACTTGTATTTATACTCCTGTGTGGATGTTATGCCCAGGGAGCTAAGATAAACAGTTTTCAGAAAGAAATGTCAACACAATCCCTGGTCTATATTGATTGTAAGAGACTGTGACAGTATGTAGATTTTATTTCTCCTAGAAGTATAAGAAAAAAGTTAAAAAGAAGATAGCATCATCTGTTGAAAGAGAGCCAACATCAGAGATAAGAGATAAAAATCTGCTATGAATTTCCTCCAGAAGTTGAAGTGTTATTGAATTCCTATGACTTACAGAATATATGCAAAATAAGTGACAGACAGAGATGTTCCCCACTTCTCTTAAACTTTAAAACCCATATCATTTTTGAGGTAAAGGCAACTCGGTATCTTTCAATCCCATGCCCAAATCACAATGAATCCACAAAGGACTTAGCCATTTCTGACTTTACTATAGTCATTAATTTGTCACATGGTCTCATTCATAAACAGGACTAAGAACTGACATTTTTTCCTGCGTCCTCAGTATTTTTAAAATAATTGTGATGATAAATGTGTCATTGTCAGGAATATCTATGAGATGCTCTGTTATAAGAACACCAGATCAGTTCAGTTGCTCAATCATATCTGATGCTTTGTGATCCAATTGATTGCAGCACGTGAGGCCTCCCTGTCCAAAACCTACTCCTGGAGCTTGCTCAAACTCATGTCTACTGAGTCAGTGATGCCATTCAACCATCTCATCCTCTGTGATCCCCTTCTCATCCTGCTATCAATCTTTCCCAGCATCAGAGTGTTTTCAAATGAATCAATTCTTCATATCAGGTGGCCAAAGTATTGGAGTTTCAGATTCAACATCAGTCCTTCCAATGAATATTCAAGTCTAATTTCCTTTAGGATGGACTGATTGGATTTCCTTGCAGTCCAAGGGACTCTCAAGAGTCTTCTCCAACACCACAGTTCAAAAAGCATCGATTCTTGAGATTAGTTGTTTGTCAGTTGCTTCATTTGCTATTATTTTCTCCCATTCAGAAGGCTGTCTTTTCACCTTGCTTATAGTTTCCTTTGTTGTGCAGAAGCTTTTAATTTTAATTAGATCTCATTTGTTTATTTTTATTTTTATTTCCGGTATTCTGGGAAGCGGATCATAGAGGATCCTGCTGTGATTTATGTCGGAGAGTGTTTTGCCTATGTTCTCCTCTAGGAGTTTTATAGTTTGTGGTCTTACGTTTAGATCTTTAATCCATTTTGAGTTTACTTATGTGTGTGGTGTTAGGAAGTGATCTAGTTTCATTCTTTTACAAGTGGTTGACCAGTTTTCCCAGCACCACTTGTTAAAGAGATTGTCTTTACTCCATTGTATATTCTTGCCTCCTTTGTCAAAGATAAGGTGTCCGTATGTGTGTGGATTTATCTCTGGGCTTTCTATTTTGTTCCATTGATCTATATTTCTGTCTTTGTGCCAGTACCATACTGTCTTGATGACTGTGGCTTTGTAGTAGAGCCTGAAGTCAGGTAAGTTGATTCCTCCAGTTCCATTCTTCTTTCTCAAAATTGCTTTGGCTATTCGAGGTTTTTTGTATTTCCATACAAATCTTGAAATTATTTGTTCTAGTTCTGTGAAAAATAC